>JAQJVL010007144.1:0-25352 GCA_035578905.1 Stictocephala bisonia | reverse complement strand
TATTTATAAAGTATTTAACTAATCTCCTAGGATAAAAATATCTCATTAAACTATGATAATTTGTACATAACATTAGTTAAACTCAAGTACTAGATAAAATAAACAATGGAAATCTGAAAAAATGTTTTTAAAAAGTTTCATACATTAGTCACAGATAAGAAAGACAAAATACTTGAAGAAAAAGATACTACAGATCTGTTGATTAAAAATGATTATCCTAGAGGAATTATTGAAAAAGCAAAAAGAAAAAACAAAAGCTTTATTACAAATAAAAATTATGAACAACAGACACCTCTAACAACAGTTACGATTCCATATGTCAAAGGAATATCTGAAAAAATTTGTAAAGTTAATTCAAAATTTAACATCAGAACTGTATTTAATTCGTCCAACAATCTAAGAAGCCATTTAACTAAATTAAAACCAAAAAATAAACAACAAGAAACAAAGAATGTAATATATAAAATTGATTGTGTGCAATAAAACGTATATAGGCCAAACTTCAAGACCAATTTCAAAAAGAATAAATGAGCACATTTACAATTATAAAAAAGAAAATACAGAAAAATCAAAATTAGTTGAAAATGCTATTAATGAAAAACATGATATCAATTTTAATTCTACAAGTGTAATTTTAAAAGAACCTTTATGGACCAAGAGAAACCAAATTGAAAGTGCATGTATGGCAGTTTTGAAAGATGAATGTATTTCCCAACCGTCTCTAAATTTTAGTAATATATTTTTACCTTTGATTAAAGAAGAAATATCATCGAAAATTGAAAATTCTAAGCCATATTTTAATTCAAAATAATTCTTATCAAGCTTAGCCACTTAAATTTAATTTAACTAGTATTTAATGTTTTACATGTGATTTTTTTGTTATTTTTATTCACATATGTTTTCTGTATATAATGTATTACAACTGAAGATGCCTTAACCGGCGAAAGCGCTCTTATAAAAATTAAAATTTGTGGAATTTATTTTAAAAAAGTGACTTTTAATTTACAAAGAAAGGATTTGTCGAAATTCCTCCTCAGAGGTACAAACAACCCCTCAGTTTCCTTTTTTCATAAGAATTTTGGGTTGATTTTAGTAAATTAATAACAACTGTTTTGTAAATAAATAAACATGTTTATTTTTTATGTTTGACGTCATATTATTGAAGCGTCAAAAGTTTGATCTTTAGATGTTAAACAAAAACAAATTAAATGAACACGTTTGAAATAGGCTAAGTAATATCATTGGGTATTTATACTAATAAATAGATAGCAACGAAATTAGTGTAAGTGAGATGCTGTAAATATTTGTAATATTTTTATTTTACTTTATACAGTTAATCTACATTTATTTTTAGTCAAAAAGTCACATGCCGAGGCCGAAGGCTGAGGTGTATCGAGAGCAGCGGGGTTGGCACGCGAAGCGTCAGGGGTATCGCCTAATCATATAGAATAAAAGTAATTAAAAGTAATATAATAAAAAAAAAACAAATGTAGCAGTAATAAAATACAGTGAAATACGTACAGTGCGTAACATTTAAATTTAAGTACTAAAAGAAAAAAAACACTGAAATCGTAACTGAATGAAATAACATGAATACAAAACAATAAGTAATTTATGGCGTGGTGACTGGTTATTGATAAGAGAATGGATTCTTTCGAAAAGACATTTAGAGCGTTTGGAACATCATAATTAAGATCCGTTCGGAGCTGTACATCCTAAAATCAAAACATCTCGTGATCGCACATCAATTACGATCCTTATACACAATACGTGGAACAATTTTTTAACGTAATACCTCCCTTTTTTATTAACAAATTTTAACGTTTGAAGTATAAAAAAATCTGCCCGTAGTCGAAATTGTTCCATGAAGTCTTCATTTGTCAATGTTCTCACCCTGAAGAGCACGGAAATTCCTCAAAGTACGTTTCTACCCCTGAGAGAAACGTGGATAATTATTTAAATTAGTTGAAAATTAACAGCTGTTGGGATGTAAATAACGATTTTTATAATATTGAGGAAGCTAGATTTTACAAAAATATTTGAATGAGTGGCCTGTGGTATGTATGTACTTTGTGCATTACTACGACATTCAACCGATTTCAATAGTTTGGGCATTTATGTATTTTCCCCCAGGGAAGGTTTTAATTGTGGTTTTATTCGCAGCCGACTGTAAAGCTGTCCACCCCACCGGATTTAAAGCTTCAATGGTATTCTAATGCAGTTACTTATTATTACTTATTTTATAATTAATCATCAGCTGTTACAAAAAAACAAACGTAATACACGCGTTTGAAAATAGGCTAAGTAATGGCATTGGGTATTTATGCTAATAAATACAGTGAGTGAGATACTATTAAATTTAATTGTTCCAAAGAATTGGCACAAACTTTCCCCCACATTAAACAGTAAAAAATATCAAAACTTTGAAAATTATGTTTTTATATGTAACTGAAAAACTAGTCAAGTTAGAGACATGCGGTTTTTACTACAATATTTTAAATTGTAATTAACATAGTTCCTGATAATTTAATCAAAATCCTTGGAGCCGTTTTTGAGAAAATTCAATTTTTGTATGTTTTTTTGCCCATAAAAATTAAAAAATCTATAATTTCAAAACAGTTTAGAAATTGGTCTGGAGATACAGAACTGGCTAAATACATATTCATACAAAATTTCACAACAAATTATCTATCCGGTTAGTCTCTAGGAAACTGCACATACACACAAACAGACACACATACGGATAGACACAAAATATTATTTTGTTCGAAAAAACCACTTTTTTGTTCAGGGGACCCTAAAATGGATGTTTAGACTAACTTGTAAAAACATATGGGAGAAAGTAAAATTGTTTTGATAGTTTATGTAAAACGAAGCGTGCAGGACTGTCACCTAGTAATAATCAAAACGTTATGTAATAGCAAAATGCTTTTAAAAGGTAAAATGCGGATCAATATCAAACCGTGCTACAAAAGCAAACCACTTTGTATTCATTAGTGGTGTGCAATTCTGGTTGGTACGAGAGGGTAGGTAAGCGTCATTACAACATCCTGTTTCGGAGCAATAATAAGGGTCAAGAACCGTGCAAAACTAAAATTGCAATCCACACTAATTTCCGCGAAAACGATAATAATTACACCTGCGTAAGTGGTAATTAGGGTGCATATGCGCGGGCCGCACACTCTAGCGAGCGCTGCCACAACTACGCGGTCTGAGGGATAATTAGCGCACGACGCCCGGCTATTTTTAAGCGCGACTGGTGTCAGTTCGTCGGTTGTTTATAAACACACTCCACCATCCGTTATGTGCCCGCACTCCCACCTGTTTTTCGCACAACATTCGCTTTCCTCATTCCCACGCGCTCTATGAAACATTCGTTTTCTACAATGAAGCTGAAATGCTAGAAGCAGAACGAAAACACAATTTACTGGAGTTGACGAACCTTCGTAGTACATACTGTTCATTAATCGTGGCTCGAATTTTCTGAAAACTCTGCTTGAGTCCTCGATAGAGGGAAGCAATCCTGATAAAAACTAGTTGGCTTGTGTAATACTTTATTACCGTCTCTCTATGTACTTCGAAGGTTACATAAAAGTTGTTAAAAGTCTACAAACTTGGGACCACTAAATAAATTAATGTTGAAGAACACAACTGGCTAAATAATTGTAATTCCTATTTCCTATGTGTAAATTAAACTATTCACAAGCAAATGATATATTTCTGCTATGATTGAACCGACTCGTACTTTGTGCTTGGAACTCACTAAACGTTGTAACAGGTCCACCAAATTGGTAGATAAATTAATTAATTCAAACAAATTATAAACCATTGATTAAAGGAAAAGGATATAGTTAATTAAAATAAATAACAAATATTTAGTGAATGTTCAAATAATATTTGAAAATTACTGTAGACAAGTAAGAGCCCACCCAAGAGAACGGAGACGCCTATATTTGAGATACAATGACAGATGTTTTCTAAGAAATAAACAAACAACGTCCGTTCTACTTTATCATAAACAGACATGCGTCAACGTGTCGCCTTTGGACGAGTCGAAATAGTCACAAAGAAAAGGGGAGTCTCCATGTTACAAGACAAATAGACTAGTCCAAAGGACTTGCCTAACTCATGGTTCTCTCACGAGAGGCAGCACTTCCTGGAGACGAGCAGGTTGGAATGACGAAATTTAAGAATACAAGGGGGAAAGAAGGTGTGTGATTGGTTAAGAAAAAAAGGGGGGAGAAACACGCAAGTCTTGTGGATGTTTGACCTGAGACGAGAACGGCTAGAGCCTCGTTCATTCTTTTACTAGATCCATTAGTGTTAACAGTATTTGAAGAGGTCCACAGGACCTCTGCATTTTAATTAATTTTCTAAAAAATGTTTAATTAAACAAATTAAATCATTTAAACAGTTAACAGTAAAGTAAATAAAGAAGAATAAGTCAATTATTTTGTTTTTATATTGAATTTGTATGTACGGCTTCAAGAACATCAGTGTGCAAAGCTAAGTCTTAGTTAAGCTTTAGAATTATAAAATGTAAAATTCATTTAAATCTATCATTTAAATTCTTGTTATATTCAAAGTATTGAGAAGTAAATCATTCATGAAAATTTTAATAACATGTAATAAAGAATAATGTTGTAAAAGAACTTAGTTTGTTTTATTGCATCATACAGTTTTCACCGAATTACCCTGAGAACGACCCTGAGAACAAAAAATTAAGAGTTATCATGTTATAAAATAAAATAAATCAAATTTCTGCTACTTTTGTTTTTAAGAATCAAATATTGAATCAATGTGATACAATAACCTCATCAAGGTAGCAAGTCACAAATATTTAATAAATAATTTGAAACAAAAAAGAAATAAATTAAAGAATTCTGATTTATTAAATATCATTAATTAATTTAATCAATGGATTAAATTAAAATAAATAATGTAACGAAAGTTTAATGTTACAGATTGGCTCCAACAACGTGAAGCTGTATGATGCAAATTTTAAGTTTTAATATTATTTAAAAAACACATGAAAATAATTGGTTAACAATTTATTAAAAAATCACAGCTTATGTGAAATTTCATGTCAAGTTGATTATATAAAAATTGTGATAGGCTGTATATCATAGTAGTGAATTAAATATAGCTGAAAATATTTAAAATATAAGATAAAAGAAGCCTAGGAAAACATATTTTAATTTCATAAAAATTTAATTAATAAAACAAAAAGATTCATAGGACATATTTTTCAATCATTAAATTTTACTAAAAAATCATGGCTGATGTAGAAGTAGTCCAAAACTCGGAGTTTGACTCCGAGGACTCTGATACCTCCCTGAGTGTTATTAGGGAAATGAATTTAAATAAAAACAAATGTAATGAAGCCATGTTGGAATTAAATAGGGAAGACACACTGTCCAATATAATGGACATGTTAGCAAAAATAAATGAAAGCATGAACACTAAATATGACAAATTAGAGACAAAACTTAATAACATAAATACAAATGTAGAAACTAAACTCAATCAAATTAATACTGATATGGTAGAGATGAATAGGGAAAACAATATAAAATTAGATGAGCTTAGGAGAGATATAAATGAAAGAATAGATAAGTTTGAAGATAAACTTATAAACAATAAAATCAAAGAAGTAAAAGTAGGTGCTAATAAAGTCAGTGAAATAAAGGAGGATAATGTAGTAAATGAAATAAATGAAGTTGAAAATAAAGTTAGTGAGATAAAAGAGGTTAATGTTGTGAATGAAGTAGAGAACAAAGATAGGCAAGAACCTATCAAAGTAAATAATGATAAGGACAGCCTATTGTCCAATAAAATAGAGTTGCTGTTAGGAGTAAATAATGACACTAACACTAAACTAGAGGAGATTAATGTTAAGTTAGGTGAGATAAATGCTAAAATGAAAGAGGAAAATGACAGTAACTTAAAGCTAAAAGAGGAAACTAAGGTGAGGTTAGATTTTCTGATAAACATAAACAATGAAATAAACTTTAAACTTGATGAGATCAATGTAAGATTAGATGGAAAAAGTGTTGATATAAAAGAAGTAAATAATGATGCAGTAGGTCTGGACAATGAATCTAATATGAAAGCTAATGAGCACATAGAAGAAGTTGATGATAGGATAGGGAGTACTAAAGACAACTTTGTCAATAAAACCAAGAAAGTAAATGTAGACTTTGTTGAGTATGAACTAGATGAACACTTAGAAGCAAATGCAACACTAACTGAGATAGGCTATGAATCAAACAGTAAAATGAATAGGCCTAGTGTAAACAATGAATTCAAGAAGCAAATAGGTCATCTACAAAACAATGTGTTAGATAATAAAATAGAAAAAATAGAGAAGGCTTTCGCAGTATGTAACACTAACCTTGAAGGTAACATAAATGAATTTAACTGTCAGGAAAATAAAAAACTAAAAATGATCAGAAGTAGGATTGAGGAGCTAAATGAGTTCTTTGAGTGTGAAATGGAGATCATAAATAAATATTGGGGCCTAAACAAACAAAAGGAAGTTGAAAATAATATGATGGGGGGTGAAAACTTTGATGTAGACATGGAAGACTTTGTAAACTATGTGATGAGATACTATAATATCTCATGCTTCTCAAACTTTAAGTATAAAAAGAAAAAAGTTAAACCAGTGTTCTCGGATAACTACATTTGCTCAGAAAACTAAACTATAAACTCAGCTGTTCACTAAAAAATACTTAGAAATAATAATAAATAAATAGTGATTGAAACAATATAACTTTAATGATAGGGGGGTTGTAGAAAAATAAATAAAGAAAGTGTAGAGATAATTATTTAAATGATAAAATACTTAAAGATGTCATTTAATAACAAACAAATAGTAGGCCTAGTTGAAGAATTGTAATATTGACAATAAGGTGAATTTGTGATTAAACAGGAGATTTAAATATAACATTGAAACAATATGACATTCATATTAAACTAAGATGATGAATAAATATCTTTAATGGTAAAATGACTGTTAAAAGAAAAATATCTACAAATGTCATAATAGTAAATATATGGTAGGCATAATTAAAAGTTTGTGAAAAATAATAATAACCAGAGAGTTGTTAGTGAATATGAAAAATAATAAGAGATTTAAATGTGACCCTGCTGATAATAATAATGTGTAATAAATGAATATAACATTAATAACAAAATGATTTTTATGTGAGAATAAGATAGTTTGAGGAGATGTTTTATAGTAGCTCGTTTCATAATCCATGAATGTTTATATTGAATATTTTAAAATAATAACCTGATAAATGAGTAAAACTAGAAAGAAATATGAAGATTTGCTAAAATATAATGTTGCTATAACCCATGTATACATACATAAAATATGAACCAAATAATAATGCAATGACTAGGTTCACATAAAATAAAATAGGTAAAATAGGCCTATCTTGTAATACTAATGTTGAAATAATGTTTTTATAACTTGTCAATGTTTATGCTAAAAATGATTTAAATAATAATATGATATGACTCAAAGAAATGTTAAATCATGATGAAGTAAATAAAGTGTAATGTAATACTTTGCTTTTGTAACTCTTGTATGTTGACATTGAATATAATCCAAATACACACATTGTGTATACTCTGTTGAAATAATGAAAGGAGAATTTCTTTACAATACTGTGTTATTGTAATTTGTTTGTACTCACATTGATATGACTTAATGAATATAACAATAATGATTCAAGGATGTGTTTAACTAATATGATTGAAGGAGATGTTGAGAAGTATTTTATTATAATAACTTGTGTGTTCTTATATTGAAAGAAATCAGATGAATATAATTCTGATAATGAATGTAATAATTGATTTAAAATGAAATAATGTAGAAGAGATCAATATGAAACATGATTATTATAACCTGTGTATGATAATTCTGATTATGACTCAATAATATGTATTGTATGTACTTTGATAAATTTACATGACATGATTCAAAGATATGGTTGACTAAGATGTAAAGGAGATGCTTTATAATACTTTTTTAATGCAACTTGTGTATGTTGATGTTGAAATAACTCAAGTATGCACATTGTATATGCTATTATAGATGTTCATGATGTTTAATCATCATAAGAATTTTATGAAGGGAGAATAGCCAGTGGTTAATAGCAGTACGATTCGACCATAATTACAACTAGTCACTTTCCAAATTCTAAATTCTTTAACGCCAAGTACGCTATTAATCACACAATGGCACAGTATATCAGTTTCAGGTGTTGGTTAACCTTGACAATAGCGTCTAAAAACTAAAAGCTTACAGTGATCTGTAGCATGGCAAGTTCCCATTCACCAAAGTCATGTTACAGACACCCATAGATTAGTACTTTGATAAATAATATGGTAAATAATGAATTTAATATGATAAATATGTGATTGTAAAATTTGATGATGAAAATAATTGCAATGTTTGATGATAATTTTGTTAGTAAACTGTTGTACTAACATTGGTGTAGACAATGAGTGATAGAAATCACAATTTAATATGATTATAATGTAATGACAATGTTTGATGGTAATATATTGCAAATGAATTTTATTTTGTCATTGATGCAAATAATAAATAATGGAATTTAAAAGGTTTAACATGAGTAAAATATAATTGAAAATATGAGTAATTAATTTTATGTCGACAATGAACAACCAATAATGAGTTATTAAAAAATCTTTAAACTTAATAATGATAACTAACTTTGCATATGTCAGCTTGAAATATGTCAAAGCAGTATTAGTCAATGTATGAATAATTAAAGTTTCGTATACAAGTAATATGTGTATATACACAAGTAATAATCGACAATATGAAAGATGATTAAATATGAGTATGTTTAAATATTTGTAAACAATTTTTTACTTCAATTAATTGCTGATGCAATTAAAAACAGGCTATTACTGTAATTAACAGCCTGTGATTGAATTGAGTTATATGTATTATTTATTACAAAAGGTAATCAAAGTGAAATGACAATCAGGTAAAATGATTGTGAACCAGAACCAGTGACAACTAGAACATTTTGTGAAACATGGACACGAATGGACATGAGTGCCAGTGGTGTCGCAGAGGGGGGTCGGAGGACAACGGCGTACCATGCAGAGACCCATGACGCGGTGGAGCTGTCAGTCCAGGAACGCACCAGGTGGTGGTGACTCATCCCATTGACACGGATCTACAACACTCCCATACACTAGGACAACAGCACATGTTCGAGAACAACAACTCGTACATCAACCAGTTGGTGACATAAGACAATCTTTGTTCTGCTGTTTATAGTCTCTCGAGACCCATAGACTTGTGAATCAGATATTCACTGAACTTAATTGTAGTGCTCAAATATTTGAAACTTAAAATGATCATGAGTGCGAACCAGTGTAAAACTTTTCACGTGGACCGTTTCCAGTTTTATAAAAGTGAGTGACTGTTTTTAAGCTTTTGTCAAAATAAGCAATAACTTCTGAAGAAAACCAATGTTCTACAAGAACACTTACAATGTTCCAGAACCCTGGTTCATACTTGAACACTATGGTGTTGTAAATGAACTATTCCAAAGTACGTGCAGTGACATCGGACCCCACTGGCGTAACATCGACTCCCTCAATATTCCAAAGTGGCACACACTTGAACACCAAGGCGCTGTGAATCAACAACTCCAGAAGCGCGTGCAGTAACATCAGGCCCCACTGGCGCAGCTACAACTCCATCACCAGACCAAAGTACGTGCAGTGACATCAGACCCCACTGGCGTAGCAAAAATTTGGCAATATGTTTCAAACTAATAAATAAAAAAAAAAATAAAATATTATGCAAATATGTATGAATTAAATAATAGCAATAAATAAATAACATATAACAAATAAATAACAAAACCAAAGTATAAATAATTTATAAATGATGAATTTTTAATAATGAAAAAATGACAATGGTGTTTATTGATAAATTTTTTATATTATTCAATAATATGTGAGGTATAAATATTAATTAAAATAATAATTTCATTACTGAAAAGAATTACAATAATTTTTATAATAAATTATAAAGTAATAAATAATAATAATAACTTGCATCAATGACAAAGAATTATGTAATGTATCTATTGTTCATTAACAATGTATAATACAGACTGTTCCTGTATTAACATAGGATTTGATAAATTATTGAGATTAATCAATACGTGTATATAACCTGATAATATGTGTACCATATATTTTTGCTACACAATGTATTGTTTTGTTTGATAACTTTGATTCAGGACTGATGGACTTCATTCCAAATAGATAATAAGTATAATCTGATGACTTATTATGTAAATATAGTAATGTTTATGTGATTCATTAGTAAAGAATAATTCAAGCCATTCTTATATAAATGTAAGAGTTGATGAGCTATTGATTGAAATTACTAATTATTATGTAAATAAGTTGGTAATTAATGATGTACAACTTTAAGAATTAATCATTTGTTGAATGATAAATAATATGTAAAAGGTTTTAAGGGATCTTGGATTTATTGATCAAGGATAAATGTTAAGATTTAACTAGGGATTGATGATATGTATGATAATATAATGACTTATTGATGATTGAAAATGTATTTGGAAAATTGTTTGTGATTGATGGCTGACTTGATAATGTAAAGATTTGTTTTAGAGGTAATGATTTATTTGAGACTGTTGTGGATTGTGTAGTGATTAAGAATTTATTCAAGAAATTAAAGAAAGATAAAAGATTGAAAAAAGATATAGGAACTTAAAGATGGATTTAGGATTGATAACGGATACTTGTATTTAAAGAAGGTTTAATGGGATGAGATAGGATACAGAAATTAAAAAAGGGTAATGGATTGAAATTAGGTTACTGTATTAAAAGAAGGGTTTAAGGATTGATAACGGATACTTGTATTTAAAGACGGACAAAGGGGTGAAATAGGATTTTAGTATTTAAAGAATGGTAAATGGATTGATAACAGGTTACGGAATTTAAAGATGGTTTAAAGAAATGAGGATTTATTTGAGGGACCTAGTAGGGTGGTGATAAAATAAATGATTGATGAATTGCTGAGTCGATGAATAATAATTTTCTAAGAAGTGATGATTTATATGAGAGGCGTTTGTAATTAATAAGCAGATGACTATGATCATGATATTTAAAAGATGATAAATTGTTAACAAGTTAAGGATCAATCAATTTTTGGATAGTGAACTAATGATTGTTGATTTGTATTTCATTGATATTGATACATAACCTATGTATTGTAATTGATAGTTTCATGTTACAAATCATTGATGGTAATTGGAAACTTGTATAATTTTAGATGATGTATAATAGTTAATTGATGATATGGAATTTATGAATTACTACTTTTGACTTGTGAATTTTGATTTGTAGATCATTGCTTTTGTTTCATGAGTATATGTAGATGAATGAATACTTCATTGTTAATTTATAATTGTTGAATTTTACTAACGATTTGAATAATGTGTTAATAAATACTGATCATTTAGTATTTAAAAGGGAATTATGATTTGGTGAATTATTAAGTTTAACAAACATGTGTATTCGATTTAAGAATGTATTGATATTTAAGGTATGAATTTGAAGGTATAATGTATAATTTTTGTTTGACAAATTTTGATTTATGATTGATGAATTTTGATTGACGACTTGTAATGATCAAATACATACAAATTTTTTTGTTAATAATTGTATATGATGAAATACTGTTAGAACTTTAATTCATAAATTGTTGAATTGTTAATTAACAATTTGGATTTGTTGAAATATTGTCAGATAACCATAATTTTTGAATAATTGATTTTTGATTAACAACTATGCAGGAGGTAATGACCCATGGTATAATGAATTTGTAAATAACTAACTTACAATTGATAACATTGTAACTTTTTAAATGATAACTCATTAATTTACATAGATGATGTAAATAATTTTGTTGAATACAACTGTTCATTTTAAATTTGATTTCTTACATGGAATTTAATATGTAATTTGAGCTTGAGCTATATGTTAATTGATAGTTTCATTTCATATTAGATATAAGCAAACATTGTAAAACTAAGACTTATTTGAGGAACAATAGACAATTTGGCGAATCATGCCGAGAAATAGATTTTTTGACTCGCGTTAACCACACATCGCAAAAAATCGGGGGGTACTGTAACAGGTCCACCAAATTGGTAGATAAATTAATTAATTCAAACAAATTATAAACCATTGATTAAAGGAAAAGGATATAGTTAATTAAAATAAATAACAAATATTTAGTGAATGTTCAAATAATATTTGAAAATTACTGTAGACAAGTAAGAGCCCACCCAAGAGAACGGAGACGCCTATATTTGAGATACAATGACAGATGTTTTCTAAGAAATAAACAAACAACGTCCGTTCTACTTTATCATAAACAGACATGCGTCAACGTGTCGCCTTTGGACGAGTCGAAATAGTCACAAAGAAAAGGGGAGTCTCCATGTTACAAGACAAATAGACTAGTCCAAAGGACTTGCCTAACTCATGGTTCTCTCACGAGAGGCAGCACTTCCTGGAGACGAGCAGGTTGGAATGACGAAATTTAAGAATACAAGGGGGAAAGAAGGTGTGTGATTGGTTAAGAAAAAAAGGGGGGAGAAACACGCAAGTCTTGTGGATGTTTGACCTGAGACGAGAACGGCTAGAGCCTCGTTCATTCTTTTACTAGATCCATTAGTGTTAACAGTATTTGAAGAGGTCCACAGGACCTCTGCATTTTAATTAATTTTCTAAAAAATGTTTAATTAAACAAATTAAATCATTTAAACAGTTAACAGTAAAGTAAATAAAGAAGAATAAGTCAATTATTTTGTTTTTATATTGAATTTGTATGTACGGCTTCAAGAACATCAGTGTGCAAAGCTAAGTCTTAGTTAAGCTTTAGAATTATAAAATGTAAAATTCATTTAAATCTATCATTTAAATTCTTGTTATATTCAAAGTATTGAGAAGTAAATCATTCATGAAAATTTTAATAACATGTAATAAAGAATAATGTTGTAAAAGAACTTAGTTTGTTTTATTGCATCATACAGTTTTCACCGAATTACCCTGAGAACGACCCTGAGAACAAAAAATTAAGAGTTATCATGTTATAAAATAAAATAAATCAAATTTCTGCTACTTTTGTTTTTAAGAATCAAATATTGAATCAATGTGATACAATAACCTCATCAAGGTAGCAAGTCACAAATATTTAATAAATAATTTGAAACAAAAAAGAAATAAATTAAAGAATTCTTATTTATTAAATATCATTAATTAATTTAATCAATGGATTAAATTAAAATAAATAATGTAACGAAAGTTTAATGTTACAACGTAATTGGTCAGTGGAAATTTGTCAGTCAACATAAATTATTTAATTGAACCCGGAGAATTACAAGTACGCATGGCATTACAAAATTGTACGCATCAAGCCATGTTGGCCAAAAAGTTTTAACTCGTAAGGTAAAAACTCAAGTCGGACTCCATATCGAGTCGGACTCCACATCAAGCCGGACTCCACATCACGTCGGACTCCACATCAAGTCGAACTCCACATCAAGTCGAACTCCACATCAAGCCGGACTCCACATCAAGTTGAACTCCACATCAAGCCGGACTCCATATCAAGCCGGACTCCACATCAAGTTGAACTCCACATCAAGCCGGAACATCAAGTCCGGCTTGATATCAATGAATACAAACTCTATTCTCTATTCATCGAGTCGGACTCCACATCAAGCCGGACTCCACATCACGTCGGACTCCACATCAAGTCGAACTCCACATCAAGTCGAACTCCACATCAAGCCGGACTCCACATCAAGTTGGACTCCACATCAAGTCGGACTCCACATCAAGCCGGACTCCACATCAAGCCGGACTCCACATTAGCCGGACTCCACATCAAGTTGAACTCCACATCAAGTCGGACTCCATATCAAGCCGGACTCCACATCAAGTTGAACTCCACATCAAGCCGGACTCCATATCAAGCCGGACTCCACATCAAGTTGAACTCCACATCAAGCCGGAACATCAAGTCCGGCTTGATATCAATGAATACAAGTCGGACTCCACATCAAGCCGGACTCCACATCAAGCCGGACTCCACATCAAGTCGAACTCCACATTAGCCGGACTCCACATCAAGTTGAACTCCACATCA
Organism: Stictocephala bisonia; assembly: GCA_035578905.1. Classification (NCBI taxonomy): domain Eukaryota; kingdom Metazoa; phylum Arthropoda; class Insecta; order Hemiptera; family Membracidae; genus Stictocephala; species Stictocephala bisonia. The sequence goes on along the minus strand of JAQJVL010007144.1, from coordinate 11,101 downwards.
AGTCGGACTCCATATCAAGCCGGACTCCATCAAGCCTGACTCCACATCAAGTCGGACTCCACATCAAGCCGGACTCCACATCAAGTCGGACTCCATATCAAGCCGGACTCCACATCAAGTTGAACTCCACATCAAGCGGACTCCACATCAAGTCGAACGGCCCTATCTAATATTCTTTTGTACACTTTCTCTTATCTAAGTATAAAAAAATGTGATCTGGTATTTTTATTTACATTCATAATCATACTGGTATATTTCTGTACATACAGTAGAACCTCTGTAATCCGAACTAATTAAAACCAGAGGGTGTTCGAATTATCAAATCGTTCGGATTACAGAACATATTGTTATTTTCACATAAATAGTTAAAAATTGGCTAAAATAGATCATACTTATGGTTTAAAGAAAAGAGAGAAATATTTTACAGTGTAAAAGATTGTATTGTTTATTCAACAATTTTTTTACGTAATCTTAATTAACTGAACACTGACGTTCTACAACTAAAGTTACAGCTGGCTTAGAAGGATATCCAGCGACATCTGAACGACAATATCATTAATTTGATTAACATTTGCAATATTACACTAAATGTTTAACCTAAAAATTATAGAAGTGGTTTGCTGGAAAAATAAATTATTGCTAGTGCGGGAATCACTGAAAACATCAATGTTTGGATGATTAAAATTGAATTTTCCTATTTCAGATATGTAAATGCACTTTTTATCTTTATCGTGGTGGCGTTCGGATTAGTAGACATTCGGATTAGGGAAGTTCGGATTAAAGAGGTTCTACCTGTATACAAGTAATGTGGTCATAACTCCCCCCCCCCGCCCCACTCCATACACATACTGTGCTGTGGTAATATCCCTTCCACGTATACATGTTGAGAACCTCGCACCCATACGCGTGCGGTGGAATGGGCTTTCCAACCACTCATACATGTACGCTTACCTATTCTTACGTGTCTGATAGGGTGGGAGAGGCATTGACACAGAACGTATATAGGATGGTATTGACGGCAATTATCTATGGTTACTTTATCCTAAATTTATTAAAATGTCAAACGTTTTACTCTCTTGTTGTGAGGGGGGGGGGATTTAATATGATTCCTGAATAAAAATATCCGGCAGATAATTTATAGAACATACAAGTTTCAAAAAAAAAAAAGAATGTTCTTATATGTGACAGGTGAGTTTAATTAATTATAACAACAGTACAATCCACCTGTTCCATCCACTAACTTCCCAGGAGTTCATGACATGGCTGAGGAGGAGCACATGAGTTGTCACGCTCGTAAAAAATTCTAATTAATTTACTTGAAAACTGATTAATTAAGTTAATGGGAAACGCAGTGCGAACTCCGACGACCCCAGCGCAATCACAAATTCCACGAACAGTCCTTCCTTCCTTTAGTCCGGTCGTTCTGCTTCTTCGGCACCTCCAAATTAGGCTTAAATGCAAAATTATTCATACTATCGCTCGCAGGTTATTTTTGATAATAACAAAAGAAACACTCGGCCTGGCCACATTAATTAACTGGAAACATATAAAGTCAGTGTCGAGGCCCACAGCGATTTCATGGTGCCGACCAGCCTAATTGGCACACACTAATGACGTAACGAGGTAACCGCCAGACCATACATATCTGCTTGTCTGTCCGTAACGGAGACGACCAGAATCTGTTAGAGTTGTAAAAGCTATTCATTTACCGGCAAACATGGGATTTTCGTAATTCCAGTGTTCTAGCCTTTCATAAGTGCCTAGTACACGCTGACTTCTCCAGTCATGAGGAAAACAGAAGGATGGACTACCACAGGGGTCTGTACTTGCACCAGCTATGTTCAACGCGTATACTGCTGTGATTGGGTAGGCTTTGTGTTCCTAATCACAAAATTTAGAAAACTTATTTTTTTTTGAGCATATTATATTGTTTTAGCTTACCAACACAAGGACTTCACAGCTACTGAAGAAACACTCATAAATAACCTTGCAGCCCTCCAAGAATATTTTAGTTCCTGGAAGCTAAATCCTAACCCATCAAAAACCAAAGTGGCCTGCTTCCACCTAAGTAACAGACTAGCAAATCGAAAATGGAACATCTTTCTAAATGGTCTAAACTCCATCACAATGATCATCCACAATACCTGGGAGTAAACGTTAGATCGATCGCTGACCTTTAAAACCCATCTTTAAAAAACAGCAGTTAAAATTAAAACCAGGGCAAATGTACTACAGTTCATCATATTGCTGGAACACTTGAGGAGCCAAGGCACAGTCCTACGTATTACTGCTTTGTCACTGGTTTATTCAGCTGTAGAATACAATACTCCTGTACGAATAAATAGTGGACATACTAAAGCGATTGATGTCCAACTTACATGGCAACTTCACATCCTTGGCTCCCGGTGCTGTACAATGTAGCTCCTCCTGATTAAATCTTCCACACCTCCCCTTTACATATGATCTCCCACGTCAGAACGGTAGCTTAAAGTCTTTAATCCACCTCTACGTACTACTGTACTTCTCGCCCAATACCAACTGGGCGATAGCGTGGAACAGTTTTGATGGACGAAATACGTTTATTACTATCGGTCCGTCAATACTTGCAGACGGGATGAACATCCCTCGTAGGGAATCGACCACAAAGTGCTGGGTCTTTAATATAAACTTTCACAATTAAGTGACCGTTCACCTTCCCGAAAAACGCCAAAAGCATGGCATTCTATTTCAATAATGATCGTACCGTAACACTTGAAGCGTCATCTGACATCTGAAGACGTGTTCTAGTGGACAATAAGTTTGTTTTAGTAAAAAAATAAGTATTTCATACTTTGTCAGAGTTAAATACGTGAAACTTTAAGTGTTGTTATTCTTGATGATTTTTACATTTAAAAACTCATAAATCTCAACTTATTATCCACTAGAACGGGTCTTTAATTATCATAAAGTGTTCACTATAACTCATTATAATAATAAACACGAACCGGACAGTTGAAATAGGAAAGCGTGTTTTAGCCCTCTGAGGGCAAAATTGCACTGTTACTACAGTCTGGATTTGTCGACCTTCTAGCAGTGGCTTGGCAGTTTGGGAAACTTTCAAGAGTTCCCCTGCTATCTTGGTCAGGATTAGCTAACATCATTTTGGACTACTGTTATAGTCCGTGTAAAATGATTAATTACAAAGACGAAGTATACACTAACACACTCTGAAGTGTTCTTCGTGAATGATTTGCCCGTATCGTGATTGCGGTTACTTGCTATTATTCCAAGTATTTCGAACTAAACAAAAAGTAAAATCTAAAAAATAGTAAAGAGGTTTAATGTAACATGTGTGGTGTAGAGATTGTGTAGTCTCGATGAACCAAATACTAAAATAACAAATAACCAAAATTTAAAGTTATATAAGGAGTGTACAGCTTCGACTGTCACATATTTCGGGGGATTGTTTGTTAAGTCAATAAAATACCCTCCTGGACCTGGACATGGACCTGACGACTCGAAATTTTTCACCAGAATTTTGGATTTGAGTTCTGTATTTTTGAAAAGCATTACCAATTCTCAATTAGGTAATTTGTGATCATTTTTCATAATTTACAGAACTTTTTTTTCAAAATGTTGTGACAAATTCAACAAATTTGGTAAGTTAAATTTAAAAATGAAAAGCAAGAACTCTCCTTATTTCATTTTTTAATGCACTTAAGGGAACCATTTTCCTCGACAAAAACACATCGGTTTATATTTCAAATATTGTGTTCGTAATAATGATCGCATCTTAATAATTGAAGTGTTAATTAAAATCCCAATTCTAGTGTACCATAAGTTGGGTTTTGTAAAAAATTGGATATTTTTATACTTTATCATGGTTAAATGTGTGAACATTTAAATTGCATTCAAAATCTCATAATATCAACTCATAGTCCTCTAGAATCAACCTTTAATAATAATAAAGTGTTCACTTTAACTCATTATAGTAATAAACTCGATCCGTACAGTTGAAATAGATGAGCATGTTTTGGTCCGCTGACGGTAAAATTGTATTGGAAATATAGATAGGGCTATCTGGGGCTGTCGACTTTCTAGTGATGGCTTCGCGGTTTGGAAAACAGTTAGTATTGTTTATGTAAAAAGTATATTTTTTTTTAATCACTACACAATTATTAGAGCACACCTTCTGTTAGAAATCTAACAAGTCAACACGCATAATCTACTAATAATTTAATTGCGTTGGGAATTCAGTCTAGAAACTTATTTCGTCACCTTAGTTAAACCAAATTGGAAGGTCCTGGTTTCCCGAACCCGTGTATTCTTGGCCGGGATGAAACGCGTATCCCAGCCCCCGGGGTAGACAATGAGACTGCTGGCAGAGTGTCTTTGGCACGCAATTTACATCCCCTGTCTTTCTTTGTAAAATGCGTCCGTCTTTTTATTCATAGTTGTCTTGGTGGTTTCAAATAGAATGAATAAATGTCATAGCTATGATATCTACATTTATTAATCCAATGGATTTTAAACTTAATTTTAAGTTTTAACGATAATTTATAATGTCAAAGGATCTACATAAAATGTGATTAACGAGGTTATTAAAGACAGTTTTACAAGTTGTACAGAGATCAATACATCACTTGAGGTCTGCATATAAAATATCGGTTTACAAATAAAAGATAACAATGTTTAACAATAATTGTTGTTATTACTCGTTTATCTCGACCATTTTCACTTGGTGTGTAATTGGAATACTCTCCATACTATAAGACACTTTATTTTTCTAATTCTTCTACGTTCAGTCGCTATTGTTTTATTAAAAATGGCCAAACCATCGCTGGAAACTCGATACCCTTAGCGGACTAAAACTGGCTATTATTTTTCAACTGTATTATTATTATAATGAGGGTTCGTGTTTATTATTATAATGAGTTATTGTGAATATTGTATGACCATAGAAGGTCCATTCTAGTGGACTATAAGCTGATGTTATGAGTTTTTAAATTTGAAATCGCCAAGATTTACATTTAAGTTTTCACATTTTTAACTACTAGAAAATTACAACAATATTTTACAAATATCAACTTTGGTCGAATATAACAGTTCTTTAACCAGCAAACAACTTTTCAATAAATCCGATACCATCATTATTATGGACAAATAATTGAAATACAATTTCTATAACGTAGGTCTCTTTTTCAAGGATTCCATCGATAACAATGATCGTATCCTTGAAATAGTGGGTTTGATTGGTAAAGAGCTATTTTTATAGTCGGTGTTTGTAAAAAATTGATTATTATTTTAATACTTTCTCACAGTACAGTTGAATCTCGGTTATCCGAGCCCCGATTAACCGAGCCTCCGGGTTAACCGAGCTAGTTATGAAAATAAACATAAGGCTGTTAATGAAAGGAAAACTATAGCAGTACACATCATATAATCGTCTGACAAGTAACCACTGTCTCTATTGGCTGTTGTTGCTTAGTTATGACACTGCAGGCCCGTCACAAAACGTATTTATGATACTGTACCTTATTATAGGAATAATTTTCCCACCCAAATGCATTCACTCATGATACATCACCACCTGACACCATCGGCTTAGTCTCGCACTAAATGTGGTTGTTTTAGTGGGTTGACTTTCATGATTTTACAACACAGTACTGGACATATTGTCGTGATTTATTGTTGTTACTGTTATTGTTCAATATTTTAATCAAGTGTTTTTGATATGAGTGGTAAATGGTTGACAGTTGCTTAAACGAAATGATCAATCAATCAATGTTTTCGTCGCCAATGTGTACGACAAATGTATTATCTGAGTTTTTATGTATCCGAAGTGGTCCCGGTCCCAATTACCTCGGATAACCGAGAGTCTACTTTACATGTGAAACATAAATTGATTTAAAAATTCAACATCAACTTATGGTCTACTTGAATGGACTTGAAATACCATACAGTAGTACTACACATAGTTTACTATACATTGTTACTATACCTCTGATTATAATAAAAATGAACCCTGAATAATAATATACAGTTGAAATAAAAAAAACCTGTTTCAGCCCGCTGGCGGTAAGTTTGTTCGTCTTCTATATGGCTTCCTGAGCCCGTCGTCTTTCCAAAGGTCAATGAATCGGTCGCCTCATTATCGACCATTCAAGCGTTGCTTCTCCTGTTTTAATCAACAATTTGCTCACTTAACAGTGGATTTTCCTTCTATTGTTGAACAAATTTTGTCGAATATATAGTTCTAACAGTAAACAATTTTTACTTTGCGAGCAGTTAGATCTGATCGTTTTCCCCACTGCATCAATTTGCATTCAGTGTCACCGCTTTCTTCCTCGGCCGATTCACCGATGGAACGTGTCCTGCCCGGCAGCCGCGGTTCACGAGTCTCCCATACATCAGTCTCGTGTGGTTTCGACACCAAAGGCCGCCATTTTACAAGGGGATTCTTACGTCGTGACAGAAGTGTCAACCGCCTCCCGAAACTAGGTCGCACCTACTTGAGCATGTGAATCTCTTACGGCCTTGAGTTGTTATGACTGTCATCGAAGGTAGAGAGGTACAGTAGGGATTCTGCGATCGATGAACAAGGCAAATTTTTACTAAGCATAATTAGATCATTTTTAATACTTTCTATTAAAAAAACTTTGGTTCCGTTTCCACCTACAAAAAAACGCCAAAACTATGGGTTTTCTATTTAAACAATTCGACACAATACTAATCGTACAGTAACACTTCAAATGTTATTTTATCGATGAAGATCTATTTTCGTGAACTATAAGTTGGTGTTTGTAAAAAAATTAGTGTTTTAATATTTTTTTACAGATAATTATATGAAACTTTAAATGTTATTATTGCGATTTTAAATTTAAAACTCATAATACCAACTTATGTTCCACTAGAATTGGTCTTTAATAATCATACAGTGTTCACTATGATTCATTGTAATAATAAACACAAACCGTGAAATAGAAAAGCACGTTTTAGCTAACTGTCGACTTTCCGGCGGTGACTTGGCGGTTTGGGAAATGACAACTTTAAATACAAAATGATTCACGTATTTTAATTCCTTAGGCACACATGAGTAATTATTATTCCCTGATAACTTTGAAATGTACTGAAAGGAAATAAATGTTGGATTTTAACCCTCCACCTTGCAGTTACCTATTTATACTCAGGCAAACAGGTCAGTGCACCCCATTATTTATTTTTTTCATGTACTCAATAATTTGAATAAGTATAAATTTGAAAATATTGTACATTTTCATTTTCGGGAAGAAATTTCAATATTACTACGATTTCATGTTTTTTATCGCACTCCAAGAAAAATAAAAACAAAATTAATCAATAAAAGTCTAAAAGAATTAGGGTGCAGTAACAATTTCAGACAATTTTTAAAACTATATCGTCAATATCTAGTACATTTTGTAAATAATTTAATGTTGCACATAAAAAGGTAAAATGAATTTTTTTTTCACTTCAAGACTTGAAAAATGGAAGAGCTGTAAATAAATATAACAGAAATCGCATTGGTTCATCGATATGTTTATTTATTAGCATATTTAATTATTTTATTAATCATTACAAAATATTTTACTATAATTTATATAATTGAATTGTTATCTCAAAGAAAATGTTCTTGTTGTATGTGTACATTTTTTAAACACAAAATAAAATTAAGCAGAAAAGATAAGATTTTTAGATACTGAAATAAAATAATATACAAATAAATGTTATCTAAAATAGTTTACAATAATTTTAAAAAGTTTACACAATTATCTTACTACTTAAATTTCTTTAATACATATGTTAAAAAAATTAAATTGTTATTGTATGCAGCATGACGACTGTCGCATATTTTAGAGGATTGTTTATCAGGTCAATACAAGCATATAACATGTGTCTTATCTTGATTCGTTTTCTTCTGGTTTTTACAAAAAAATTGAATATCTCAAAAACCGTTTGACATACAATACTAAATTTTCGTATGAAAGTTGATCTTAAAAAGACAAATTTCAAGTAAAAATACTGAATGTCTAAGATTATCACTTTCAAAGTGGCGATTGTCTAAAAAATGCAAAGTAAAGTATTAAAAAAACACACATTTTATCCAAAAATGTTAAAATACAATATTTGTATACTAGGCTACTTTATGCCAACCACAACGGTATGACAATTTAAAAGATCGGTCTATAAATAGCAGAGAAATCTTATTATTTTTTGTAACAGAAAGCATTGTTATCTGGGTAAAGGGTACTCAGATAACACTGCTTTCAATCCCCAAAAATAAGTTTTCTCTGTTATTTATCAACCGATCTTTTAAATTGCCATATCGTCGTGGGCAATCCCCAAGTGCCCGTGAGAATCCTGCCATACCGTCGTGGGCAATCCCCAAGTGCCCGTGAGAATCCTGCCATAACGTCATGGGCAATCCCCAAGTGCCCGTGAGAATCCTGCCATAACGTCATGGGCAATCCCCAAGTGCCTGAGAGAATCCTGCCATAACGTCGTGGGCAATGCCATAACGTCTCTTTTTCACATTACAGTAATTATTTAAATAAACTATAAATTGTGTTTATTCATGATTAGCCTTCTGGAATTGGCACTTGAAATAACAGGTTACGTACCTTATAGTCTTCAATTCCTGTATAGTAATAAAGTTTACTACAGTTTCAACTATCAAGTAGTCATTTTCAAAACATCAAGAACGTTAAATCTTCATCTAAATTGATGTATTCAAAGAATAAATATTAACATAAAACACATTTAGCAACATTTAAACGAGATTTTACTGTACATAGAAAACATTGTTTATCAGCTGGTACTTGACACTGAACTGATTTGACATGTTGGATGTTGATTAGCCTACACCGTTCCTGGAGTCAGTTGTTTGGTCATGATCAGTACTATTAACTTTGTTATCTTCTTGAAGCTGAAGGACTATATTGAAAAGTTTATTTGAGCCATACAATAATTTCTCATTCAACATGTTATTGGGGTCTTTTTTTGTGGCTTTGTAGATTTCAAACTCTTCAAGAGTGTCCAACATGAAACCTTTTTTACATATATGCAGAATTTCTGTTTGTATCAAAATTATCTACTTTGTGATTGGAATCTATCAGGTGCTGAGCGAATTTGGATTTTTGCTGAGTGAGTTTTGGTTTAGGTAGGTGTTTGGAAAAGCGTTTTTTAAATGATCTGCCAGTCTGGCCAATATAATATTTTGGACAATCTGAGCAGTTTAATCGATGTCCAGTAGCTGTACTTTTTGGTATTGTGCTAGGTTTGGTTTTACTATTTAGTCTATAGCCTAATTTATTAGAAGTTCTGTAGGATAAGGTTATGCCATTCTGTATCAGTTCACGTTTTTAAATGTGTTCTAGTCCACTGTTATACTCGGTAGAAATAAATTCCTTTCTTTCAACTGGTTCTTGTAAGACTTTTTTAGGCTGATTTATTTTTAAACTTACCTATGATTTTATCAACTATAGAACAGTTAAATCCATTTTGTATAGCGGTGAATTTTATTATGTTCACTTCATTGTTATATTCAGTTTGTGTTAGAGGCATAGATAACATTCTATGTATCATGCTATTGTAGGCAGACATTTTGTGGCTATTGGGATGGTACGATGTTTGGTGGATAGTGTGGTCTGTTGTAGTCGGTTTTCTGTAGATTTTGTAACTAAGTTTTCCAGATTGTTTTGTTATAGTAGTGGCTAAGAAATTTATGCTATTGTTCTCTTCAGTAAACTTATTACTATACAGGAATTGAAGACGATAAGGTACGTGACCTATTACTATAAATTGTGTTTGAAAGTCAAATTTACTTCTTTCAAAGAACCTCTTTTCCTTGTACAACACTACACTGAGCAATGAATACACGTGTTTAAGAAACAGGGAAATAGTAAGACTTCCTATAGTAGACGGAACGAGCTTAGCGCAGCTGACGATACGCAGTGCTGGCTGAGAATTTCTACCTTGAACCCCTCTTCAAACCCATTACTCCGTCCGCCTTTTCCTTTCTCTCTCATTCTCATGGCAATATGGAATTCTCCATCTCTCTCCAATCAGCCGCGCCTAGATCGCGAGATTTGAAAGAAAGTTTTCCAACTTTTTAATACTAACTTGTCGCTTCTTATAGATGTGCAGGGTTCCATAGAGGTGGTGGTTTTAAAAGTCAACGCGTCTATTCCCACGTGCGAACGAATGTCGAGGCACTGCCCAACTGGTCTGGCCAACTTTTTAATACTAACTTGTCGCTTCTTATAGATGTGCGGGGTTCCATAGAGGTGGTGGTTTTAAAAGTCAACGCTTCTATTCTCACGTCCGAACGAATGTCGAGGCACTGCCCAACTGGTCTGGCCAACTATTTATGCCCAAAACCAGCTTCTCCTTGTACACAATATTCCATTTATATACCATTTTGTCAAGGACGAATTGCTGTAATGTCAGCTAGTCCATAAAGAGTTCGGCGTTGATTGAATGTCTAGAAAATACCAACTAATTTCCTGTTGCCAAACTACTAAAAACCTAACAGGACAAGTTTTCACAATATTTATAGTTTATATAATTTTAGATAAGATTTAATTAAATGAACATTATAATCAACGATTAAACAACAAAATGTTCACTTTTTTATGTAGGGAGTTATTTCTTTCATTATTTTATTACCTCACTGATATATGACTCATGAACATTTATTTTAACTTTATATTTTGACACTGATCGCAGCAAAAATCGCGATTGTAAATTTCAAATTAGTTCTTATCTTCATGATAGATCGATTATTGTATTCGTTGATAGCTATTTTAAATTTTGTTAAATTTTAATTCAAACTTAAATTTGTGTTCTTGAATTCCAGATTATTTCACTTAGGAATAATATTCAAGGTCAGTCAGAGCACGGGGTCAGGTTCGGTGGCTGGAGGCATTAGGTTTGAGCCTTGGATAAAGATAACACAGGTTTAAACCCAGCCTGGACTAAAAGTATTTATGAGTAATGATCATCTTGTACTGTAATGATTCGTCCCCTTACTCGGTTTAATAAGATCCCCGCACAGATCAATAGACTATTGAGAATGGGAAGAGTAAGTTTAAGAAAAGGGGGC
>JAQJVL010007143.1:0-25363 GCA_035578905.1 Stictocephala bisonia | reverse complement strand
CTCATCAATTCTGCATTTTTTCATTCAAAATTCTTTCTTTTTTTGTAATAATTTGTTTATACATTTTCTTTATTTACTTCTTCAGGTTGTCTGTCGTTATTTTGAAATAATATTGTCAGATAACTATGATTATTTACATTATATTAATTAATTATAATGGTAATAAAAATACGTAACCACGTAAGTCTACTTGGAGCTCTATCCTAACCTGTTTTTTAAACAGAAATCAGCAAGTTCAGTCTAGGATTCACAACCAAGTTGCCAATAATTCCCAAATCGACATAATATTTAGAACAACTATTGGTTGGTTGGTATTTACGGAATTTTGGAAGCATCTGCTTCGTGACTAACTTAATCTCTGAATACTTAAGGTGAAAACCATGTGGGGTCTAAACATAAATAGTGAAAGTGGAACGACATTTTTGCAGATGAACCAGACTGCAGGACTAGTACATAAATTCACTTTCTTCGAGCGAGGCCTGTCTCATCAGATCAACAAATAAATCCCCCCTCTAATAGAAAAAGTAAGATAATTCTCAAGAACAAAGCATATGCTTGATTTAAAAATGAGTGGAAAAGAGTAAAACAGATGTTCTTTTAAGTTTCAAATATATTGATTGCATTTTATGAATCATTTACTCAACTAAGTAGCAATAACGGTATGGTGGTTTGTAATATAATTTCATTTGTGCAGGAGTGGGTCACTTCTGTATACATGTATAAGTGGGTATAACAGAATGTTATAAATCTAACCCAACTTGAACTGAACTGACTGACCTAGCCTAACCAAATCTAAGCTAAACGAACCAAACCTAACCTACACGAGTCTAATCTAATCCAGCTAAACCAAGCCTAGCCCAACAAAAACTAACGTAACATAACCAAAACAAACTTAACTAACTCAACCAAACCAACCAAAACAAAACAAACCTACCCTACTACCTGATGATCGCTATATGTGTATGGGAGGTTGGGTGGGTGTATGTATGTAAGGGGTGGGGGATGGGGTGAATTATAGATGGCCTACATCACATATAGCTAGTGTATCTAAAGAAATGTATGTCATTGTAGAAAAAGTAGCCATTGTAGAAAAAATAGTTTAAAAATTTTTTTTTTCATATTTATGAAAACTTATTAATTCACTGGAAAAATATTTTGCTTAACTGAATATATTTTGTCTTGTTCAACGAAATGTTCAAATGACAATTTTTGTTTACGTGTACTAATGTGAGGTACAAACACCTCCTAGTTATTTAATAGCTTATTATTAATTATTTTATTGATTTGAAAGATGATCATTATCTTTTTTTTCATAGTATATTTGTTATTATCAACAGATAAAGAGTTCTTATCCAAAAGTTAAAGCATTCAATTTCCGAAATCTTGCTTTTGGTGATTACTAAATTGAGATTACTATCACATTTACAATGTTATACATTACTTCAGATATTTTTTTATTTAACCAAAAATAACTTAATTTCACACATCACTCCCCTTGTACAACAGTTAAAAAATTGACAATTTTAAGTTTATTATCAAAGAATTTGTAAATTAAAACAGGTTTTCGGGCCCGAAATTCGATGAATAACTATACAAGTTTGTTTTGCAACTTCAATACTAAACACATCAGCAGAGTAAATGTGTTAAAACTAGAAAACATGTTTGAAAATTATAAAAGTAGCAATAAAAAAAGTTTAATGTGTACCATTTCAATAATAATAATAATAAACTTCTATTTACAAATTCAGCACCAACATCTTCACTTCTAAAAAAATCAATCTTCTTTCAGCAGGACATGTTTTATCTAAAAAAATTAGATAAAAAATTTGCATCTGCTTAAGCTTTTATTTTCATTCCAACTAGGTCTCTACATCCTTTCAAATACCCGCGCTATTTGAAAGGATGTATTATATAGTATAGTATATTTTTATATAGAGATTAGTGCATTTTATATAGTATAACATGGAAAAAGTTAGGTTAAGAGTGTATTTTATATAGTATAACAAGGGAATTTGGAGGGAAATTTGGGAAATTTGAGGGAAAATCGGGAAAATTGAGGTTAGAAAAAGTGAGGTTAGGAAATTTGGCGGGAAGCATGGGCACCGCCATCTTGAAAAAGTCACGTGACCGCTCTCGACCAATCAGAGGCCAGAAAAGTGAGCCTCGCTCCCCCAAATTTTACCTACTACATACTTGTACATACATAGTAGTATAAATATGGGCGTTTCAGACCCACTTTTCTGGCCTCTGATTGGTCGAGAGCGGTCACGTGACCGGATCCAAGATACATACTTAAACAAGAAAGCCAAGTTTTTCACATGTTCGTTCTATCGTTTCCTTTCGGAAGTCAATTCGTATGGAATGTCCGGTTTTGTTTTTCTTACGTTTGTTTTGTATTTTCATTTGTTTTAAAGCCTTTACAACAAGATTTTCATTTGTTGAATAATCTTTGTGAATGGGCACTTATACTCATGTCCATAGTCGAGCATAAGTTGATATTATGCTAACCCAAGACAAAACAATTCAACTACGACGTCATTGCAAAGCGGTTTACTTAAATTGTTATCTAGTATACTTATGTACACATAATTAGGAAACTTCAACTGTTCAACTATTCACCCAAATTAAAATTCACTCGAATGAATATCAGTATTATATCTGCAACCAAAATATTATTATTATTGGATCATTATCGCCTCCAATAAACAGACATTACCATAATTTCTTGAGATTATTTGCTTAAATTTTTGAAGATTTTTTTTGATAAGATATTTATTCGAACCTGCCATGAAGACTGCCATAATGTGGTCTAAATTTAAATTAAATATACGCATTATAAATGGCCTTTAAGAGCCCCCCTTTCAATCCCCTTCACAAAGTCGCGTGTTGCGGTCAATACTGACGCGTCACTCTCACGTTGCGACAGTATGACAGACAAAAACCGAACAGGTTTGTGTGAAATTTCCTGACCCACTTGGACCGACAAAACGGAACAGGAATTAATTTTCATACGATTGGTAAAGAGTCCCGTTCGAATATATCAATAGAACTTCAGTCCCAGTTTAACAATGCTGGCAAATACATGAAGATGGCACGACAGAATATGGATATTGTACTGTCAAAAAAAACCAAATGCAAAAACAATAAATTAAATTAAATTACACGTAATAAACGCCTACTTGATATAATATGTTGAGGATAATCCCTCAACATATTAAACATGTCTTAAAGAACAAATAAATATCATGTCCAAAATACTACCAACAAAATTTAAAAACCTCAAAATAATCCCAATTTGGCATACCAAATTAAAAGAATTAAATAAAAGTTTCATAATTAATTATTTAATTTTAATATTACTTATTTTTACTGTATATGTTTTTTATATTTATTATTTTTATTTTTAAATACAAGAAAAACTGTATAAGTATGGGTTAACACCCCCTTTAGACTAAAATATTGAAAATAAGTATTATTAATATTTATTGTATTCAAACAGTGAATGTTAAGTATTAAATTTGAATTGAGAGCGTCGATGGTGGTAAAAACGAACCACTACTAGACACTAGACCTTCTGAGACTTAAATTCACTATCTACATAAACGAACGTCTGTGTAAGTAGGCCTACGCATTTTTTTCGTTAATTTAAATTTTTTTTCAATTTCTTGTTCTTGTTTACAACCACGAAACACGTATTTAGCATGCTCAGTTGCCACTGGACAGTGTTGAAAACATTTTTCACCCTAAACCGAAGTTAACAAATATGAAGCTACATTATTTGGGTTTTATTGCAGGGTCATTCTACCGAAAATATCTTAGATGGGAAAAAAACCTGAAAATATGAAAATTGTCATATAGTTAAAAAGAAAACAGCTGTGGATTCATTTATTTATCCTTTATTCATACCCTTGGTGGGGCCAATCTTTCTCTATTTGTTTTTGAGATATTATGGCTTTTTTTGCCTAGCATCGAAAAAATATCACGACCGTCACCTGTAAAATAAAATATTTTTTAAATACATATCCATGAATATATTAATGTTTTATTGACATGGAATTAATCTACATGCAAAAGTATGTAATTTTCATAATAAAAATTATAGTCAAGTGATAATATTATTAATAAAAAAATTAATTTTCTCGTCTTCTTGCGAGACGAATCAAAAATTGTATTTGTTTTACATTTTATTTGCTACCCCAGGGTTTTAAGAAATTATAAACAATAACTTATTGAAGCGCTTGTTTTATTCAACATAACTAAAAGACAGTTTATTTTTTGTGCCTTTAACTTCCGTGTTTTTAGCAAATATTCAGTGTGTGACGGTCGTGAGATTACAATGTTAAGCAGACAATATTTGCTAGGAATTTGAGGAATAAAATAGGCTTTTTGTGCATCATATATATATATATATATATATATATATATATATATATATATATATATATAATATGAACTTCGTATCAAAAACAAAAATAAGTGTTAAAACAAGCATTGCACAATGCTATTATGAAACCAAATATGAACGTGTATTTTAATCCTAAATCTTAAGGAAAAATTAGTATATTTGACACAAAACACAACATTAATTTACAAATATTATAGAACATTTATTCCAAGACGTGAATGTGTATTGATGAATGAAGGAAAATGAAAAGGAATGAAGCCAAAATACAATACAAAAAGAACCAATAACCTGAAGTAAAAATATATTCGAAGAATGATAAGATGGGGAAGGATATTTACTGATTACTAAAAACATATAAACTGTATTTAATAAAATCTATATAAATAATATTTCATATGATTGATTACGTGGGTAGCGTTGTTAGTTAAAGCCCAGCTTCACAATCTAAATATTCTCAGATCGATCCCAATTAGAATCATAACAAATTTTGAAAGGGATCAGCTGATAACCACTGGCTCTTCATTTGTCATTGGGCTATTAATTAATGACACTTTCTGAGAAACACTTCAGTTTTTATTTCTTCAGTTTGCCTTAGTAAATGGCTGGGCCACCACCTTTTCAGTCCCTTTATTCTCCCAAATCCTTAAGGATCAACGTAGTAATCATTACTACGTATGTAAAAAATATGCTGGATTAAATATGTTTGTGGATTATAGCTATTTACTGTGGGATATTAACTATTTAATTTAACAGCATTTAAATAGTGTAATTATGAAGACCAACCGAATGCAATCCAAGCGTACGCAACTAAACAACGTTGCCAATACCACGACAATTTCAGATGGATTTAAAAAGTATTTAATCAATTTGCTTTTGAAAATTACGCTTTTAAACAGTTTTGCAGTGTCAAGAACAGGGTAAGACAGTTTATTTGGTAAAGCCTAGAAAATCGTAAATCCGAGGCTACTAATATTAAAAATATACTGTTCATATTTTTGATGCCGGAATATAGAGTTTCAGATTATAGTATTCCAGATTACTGATGTTGTACTGTAACATACACAAAGAGAGAAGCTTTAAAGTGTGAATTTTTCATGTTATATTATATTCCTGTTAATATAATGACCTAACATAACATAACCTAACCCAACCTAACCTAACCCAACCAAAAATAATGCAAAATACCTTGTTTTTGCTGTAAAAGATAGTTTTCTTTATTTAATTTCGGTATTTCCGGAGCAAATTCCTTTAGATTCGTGTTCGTAACCCATCATCCTAAGAGATCATGTAAACCAATTCTATGATGAACTATCTTTACTAAAAATTAAGAGTTCTATGAATTTTACGCCATTTCTTTCTTATATAAGGTATTGCACACGAAGTCTCCTAAATATTTGTATGATAACTTCAGGTCTTTGTCTCATGTTAGTGCCTGGGAAACAAGAAGGGGTGCTTCGCTTCTTTGTATTCCTACTCATAGAACTTCAATATTAAATAAATAGTTTACAGTAAATTCTTGCCGTCTGTGGAATTCCCTTCCAGATGGTATGAGGAACATGGATAGTTATCATCACTTCAGGGTGGAGGTAAAAGCCTTTCTCCTGCGGTTCCGATTATGGCCGGTGGTGTTTGGCTCACATCTGGAGTTAAAAGCCTTTCTCCTGCGGGTCCGATGATGGCCTATGGCGTTTGGCTCACATCTGGAGTTAAAAGCCTTTCTCCTGCGGGTCCGATGATGGCCTATGGTGTTTGGCGCACATCTGGAGTTAAAAGCCTTTCTCCTGCGGGTCCGATGATGGCCTGTGGTGTTTGGCTCACATCTGGAGTTAAAAGCCTTTCTCCTGCGGGTCCGATGATGGCCTATGGTGTTTGGCGCACATCTGGAGTTAAAAGCCTTTCTCCTGCGGGTCCGATTATGGCCTATGGTGTTTGGCGCACATCTGGAGTTAAAAGCCCTTCTCCTGCGGGTCCGATGATGACCTGTGGTGTTTGGCTCACATCTGGAGTTAAAAGCCTTTCTCCTGCGGGTCCGATGATGGCCTATGGTGTTTGGCGCACATCTGGAGTTAAAAGCCTTTCTCCTGCGGGTCCGAAGAGCGTGTGTGAGGGTGTAAGTGGGATTTCGTAACTTTATTTTATTTCTAAGTCTGGTAATTTATTTCATACTGTAAATACAAATATCATTTCACTATGATTATTAATAATATTTAATTTAGTATGATTAATTATTTTTTGTATTATATTAGTTATTGTTACTTTTGTTCAGTTGTAATTACTATATTTAAAACCAAAATAGTTATACATTAATTATAATTATTTTTGTATCAGGTTAAGTGGAAGAAGGGACTTTTTAGTCCCAACTTAGCCTGATTCATTTCATTTCAACAAGAAGTTTTTCATTTCATAGGGATAATTTTGTTTGTTTGCAAGGACTAATATGATATTTGATGCAAGGGATAATATTTGCAAGGACTAGTTAAAAAAAAGAAAATTCGTGAAAATCATGTGGGGTCTATATTCCATATTTATCAAAGTTACAGCGTGGACTTTCACCACTCTTCGTGCGGTATACTGTAAATTAGGCTACGGACAGTCTTTTAATGGTGAAATAAAAACAACCGTCCCTCCACTTACAGGATCAGTAGACGATGAATCAATATTTCCTCGTGAATCCTTACTAATGAGTCAGAGCCAACTTTCACCTTCATGATAGTGATTCATGGGTAAGCCCCTGTAGACCCTCCATGGCCTACTTGTTCAGGAATACTCTAAAGTTCAACAATACCTTGAAGTGTTAAACACTTCAATAACGTAATTTGTCACTTTATCATTTTAGTATTCACGCGCATATTTAAGACTTTACAGTTAAATTAACAAGTGTTGCTGTTGCCACAGAGAAAATGAATCAGAGATCGCTTTCTTATGGCCGCTGCGAACGCCTCAGTGGCAGTTATAAATAGATATCTTCTCTGTGAATCTATCTATAAATAGTTATAAATAGAGAGTCTTCTCTGTGATATTTAGCAACGGTACAGAAAAGAAAGAAACAGAGGTTGCATCTAATAGTTTGCTAATTGTATGTCGAGTATTTATTTCTCCAGTTTGTAATACGATAGCAGGCCAGCACCTTGTCGGTCCCTCTCTTATATGTATCATCAAGGATAAGTGTAGTAATTATTACTACAGATGTATAAAGATATACATTAGTTGTAATGTATATCTTTATACATCTGTAGTAATGTATAAAGTACATGTATAAAGATATACATTAGTTGTAATGTATATCTTTATACATCTGTAGTAATAATTACTACACTTATCCTTGATGATACATATAAGAGAGGGACCGACAAGGTGCTGGCCTGCTATCGTATTACAAACTGGAGAAATAAAAACTCGACATACAATTAGCAAACTATTAGATGCAACCTCTGTTTCTTTCTTTTCTGTACCGTTGCTAAATATCACAGAGAAGACTCTCTGCACAAGTCTAATAGGATTATATCCACTATCAACCTTATTTTAAATACATAGCATGTAAAACAAGCGAACGTCACACAGCAAAATTTATTATAATATGAGTACAAAAACTATGGTGATCGATGTCCGTAAACCACGTTCACCTTCCCCAGACTGGAGGGATTCATAAAGTAATCAGCACCAAAAAGTAAATTATGATTAAGAAACTACATTTTTATGTTATTTTAAATATAAGCCATTTGTTTTATTTTACCTAAACGTCTATTATATATTTGTCTTTAATAAGAGTGTATATGAACACACCAAAAATGTATTTTTATATTTAACTGAAACCAACTCGAAACAATATATACAACCATGGTGGTTCCTTATAACCTCTAAATTCATAGAAATTCTGCCTTCAATTCAGTAGTACAGTCGCTCCTTAATACTCTATTATCACACACACACACACACACACACACACACACACACACACACACACACACACACACACACACACACACACACACACACACACACACACACACACACACACACACACACACACACACACACACACACACACACACACACACACACACACACACACACACACACACACACACACACACACACACACACACACACACACACACACACACACACACACACACACACACACACACACACACACACACACACACACACACACACACACACACACACACACACACACACACACACACACACACACACACACACACACACACACACACACACACACACACACACACACACACACACACACACACACACACACACACACACACACACACACACACACACACACACACACACACACACACACACACACACACACACACACACACACACACACACACACACACACACACACACACACACACACACACACACACACACACACACACACACACACACACACACACACACACACACACACACACACACACACACACACACACACACACACACACACACACACACACACACACACACACACACACACACACACACACACACACACACACACACACACACACACACACACACACACACACACACACACACACACACACACACACACACACACACACACACACACACACACACACACGCACACACGCACGCACGCACGCACGCACGCACACACGCACACACGCGCGCACGCACACACACACACACACACACACACACACACACACACACACACACACACACACACACACACACACACACACACATATATATTTACTAATAGTTTTATAAACAAATAAATCTTACAAAATGAAGAAACTTTCAAGAACACTTTGTGAAAAACACTAAAATAAAAGTGTTAATCAAATTTAGCAATTACAGTATCAAAAACATATACAGTTCTCCAATTAGCTATCAAAACAAAATAAAAAAAAGAACACATAGCAAGTTTAAAGTACGGATATCTGGCGGGCTATAAAAAATCGATATAAATCAATATTTACTAAGACAGAATTCCTTTGTGCTTTATATTTTGTTTATGAAAGTAATGTTAAATTAATCCTACTTTTAATCTAGTAGTTGCTTATAAATTAAAACTATAAACAGCTCTAAATACGTTCTGAAACTTAAGAATATGGTTCCCTGGGTCAAAATAAGAAAAAAGTTCCTATAAACATAGATCCTAAATTGAATTTTTGTCTATCTGTCTGGTTGTGTATTTTAAAGATAATTTGGAACTCAAGATCCACTTAGGTTACAGTTCTTAAACGTAGTATAAAAGACCATATTACGTACTTATAATAGCCTGCAATAATTTAAAAATATGTTTAAATAAAAAATATGGCGGCTATTTCAATGTGTTAACTGACTCAAAAACTGGAATTCTGACTGAAAATTTACGAAATAAAAAACTAACACTTCATTACAAAATTCAGCGAGTTCTAGTTTGCTAAATTCCTGTCATAAATAACTGAGAGACATGCATTTTATCACAGAGGAAAGAATATAGTAGAGTAGTCATATGCATTCTATCCTGTAGTAGTAGTTGTGAAGCCGATATCTGCCCTCTTGGTGAGCTGAACAAGTGATTTAACCTAGAAATATAACCTTTGAAATAAAACATTTGATAAAATTGAAATCATTCATTTTAAAAAACACAATAAATAAAGTAAAACAACTAGAAGTAGGCTAATGTACAATATTATAAAGAAATAATAATAACAACATTTTATTGATTTCATAATATTTATCTGTGAAAAGGTATTATGTGCTGCTTGTTTTTATTGCTGTTATTGCAATCAGCTGTTATTGTAGATCAGTTGCGTTTGGAAGGTAGGAAGACTAAGGTGTATTCAATACGACATTACAAGTTTTTAAAATTCAGCTGACGCTCAGCATCCGTCTAGAAGTGAACAGACAGTGGAGGGGCCGCCATCTTGGTGAGAGTACTGGCTTCACTTAGATTACCGTGTGTCTACTTTATTTTATTTTTTCCTCTGTGGCATTTTATCAATGCAAGGTATGCTTGCCCTTCACTAGAGCCATTGTTGGAGTTATTGTTGAAACTTGTTGCTTAAGTCAGGTTATTTTACGTTTGGTTGGATTGTAACGGAACATAACCTTAATTTTATAAACTACTCATTGTCCATATGGTTCTAATTCCAAATGTCAATAACTATAACTAGAGAAAAGAAGGCCTCATTCACTCGGTTCAGTCCACATTACTCCATTCGACCACACAACATAAACTTCTATACGCCACATAATATTCTGTGGTGTAACCAAAACAATGCCTTCTAGAGCAGTGACCCAGTGGTCACTGAGCACTTAAGACAGAGGTATTACTCATACCTTTCACTGGGTACAGCCTACTTAGAGGTAGTTGTATCTTCTGACGGTCATCATCCAAGTCCTCATTAAGGTCGTCTTGCAGAAAAAATTTACAAAACAAATCTACTATCCATGCTTTAAAATATGTAGGTAAATGGGAGATTTAGGTTTTAATAACTTTTAATAACCCCCTAGTTAATTCCTAATCTCTGCTAAGTGCAACTTCAATCCCAGACATACAAGTACTGTATATGAAGCTCGTATACTTAACTACAGCAGTTAAAAGGGAAAGTTGCTCTTCTAGCAGTGTGGCTACCAGTCATCTGTGGTACTACAACTATTATTTACTATAGCAAAAAATGGCTATAAAATATATACAAAGACAGGGTGAAAGTTAGTACTAAACATTTGTTGTGGTCCATGTACATAGTAAAAGTGATACAAATGAGCAATTAACATTTTCCTATTCCAAAAACTATGGTGTTGAGAATGTCTTTTTGTAAATTTTACGCAGAACGGTTGCTGAATTAGCTGGTTATGTTGCAACAATAGTTGTGTTTAATCAGCTGGTTCCATTTTTATAAAATTTTGTTTTTAATCAGCTGATTATATTGTCATTAAATTCAGTATTTCATCAGCTGGCACTTTTCCATCAACCACTGTTGTAAATAATGTCAACCAATGTTGTAAATAACATTAATATAATTTGCAGTGTTAAATATAAGAAATGCTTTAGAGAAATAACTTTCTGAAAATTACTTTAAAAATATAGAGTAAACAGGTTTTATTATTGTCTTGAGCCATGTAATTTACATTATTTTAAATGCCATGTATACAAAATTCCAATATTTTGTCATGTAAAATAATGAATATTTCGAAACAAATTCCTCCATTATTTAAGATAATGTGAAATTTTCCATTAACCATCTGAATCACATTTAATTTAATCCATTAAGTAGCTGGTTTGAATATAATAAGAATCAAATTTAAAACAAATGCAATTCACTAAAAATCACCCCTGACTACAAATCAGTAGTAGAAAAATCATATACTACTAGCTCGCCTAATTTAGACGACATAAAACCAAAGTCAAATGTACAAAGTCAAAAAAACCAGAAGACCTAAAACTTGTTAATATATCTCTCAAACCTTTTCTTTGATAAAATAAAAACAAATAAGGGGGAGCTCAATATTTACTAGAAGAAAACAAAATATATAATTTAACTAAAAAAATTACATCATCAAGTAGATAACATAATGAATAGAAATGGTTGGTTGCTGGTTATGTTGCAACAATTAACTGTGTTTAATCAGCTGGTTCCATTTTCATCAAATTTAGTTTGTAATCAGCTGATTATACTGTCATTAAATTTAGCATTTCATCAGCTGGCACTTTTCCACAATTATCATGCATTGTAT
This sequence comes from Stictocephala bisonia, assembly GCA_035578905.1. NCBI lineage: Eukaryota > Metazoa > Arthropoda > Insecta > Hemiptera > Membracidae > Stictocephala > Stictocephala bisonia. The sequence continues at coordinate 13,230 of JAQJVL010007143.1, read as the reverse complement.
TCAAACGAGTATGTAGCAATTTTAATTTATTTTAGGAATAAATATATTATTTGCCAATCTGCTGAGAAAATTAAATTAGTTACGGTATTGTAAATAGGTTAACAGTTATGGTTTTTCTGAAATTTCCTAAACTGAAACTTTGAGTTACAATACTGATATATTATTTTTAATGGTGTAAAATTTAACAATTATTTTTGTAAATGTTGTGAAGATTTTAAAATTGTAGCTTAAAATTTGAAAAAAAATCCTCCAGTGTTCAAAAGTTGAAAACAAATCTCAACACTATGATTTTTGGAATAGGTGCCCATATTATCACTTTTACCATGTAAATTGAGTACAAAAATGTTTAACACTAATTTCATTCCACCTTGTATATTTGAATAACATCCGAGATGTGTTGTCGAGGATGTAAATCAGATAGTTAACATTTCAAAGCTGAATTTCGAAATGGACACTTTGCCTGGACATAAGCCCACAAAAACGCTCAAGTCTAAATGGATCCGAAGACCTGACTTGTTTTTTTTGCCTCCCGTGTAAACTGGTTTTAATTTCACTAGCCAATGAGTTCTGTTATTTCGTCCACACACAGCAGGTCCCAGTCCCATTGGAAGGGACTCACTCCACACGTTTTCGGATTCGAGCTCCAGATCGGTGGATTTTGAAGGACACCTGGTTCTACTGCCGTTGAGCAATGTAAACTCTCGTTTTTGACTTCAGCCTCATTTTGTGAATGTGTAATCGTAAGGTGGGACAAATGAAATTTAAACGTTTTTAGTTTTAATAACCAAGAACTTTCTTGAAAACTGAAACAGTTTCACATAGTACATTTTAATTGACAGAATAATTAATTGGCAATGTAAATAGTATACAACATAATATTCAACAATTAATTGTGATAGTTTTCGTTATAAAATTGTGTTAATTGTTTATATATTTTTTTAAAATATATAAGTAAAAATGACTAATCAATGTACATAACAATATTTTTATGTCGTTTCTAAACAGACAAAACTTAGAAATGTTTAAGTATTTCATTATAAAACCAATGTCAATCTCGTAAGAGATGATGGTTGGTTGCTTAGAGTTGTATTTTCTCAAATAATGTAACATATTTAAAGCAATACAATATATAGCTAAAACTGTCGGATAATTGTTGTTAGAATATATGTTATGTAAGAATTATGGAACTAATAAGTTATTTCAATGTATTAGAGATACATTGTAATACATTACGTATTTATAAATCCCATTCAACAACTTCATCAAAATGCACGAAACAAAATGTATTAATTACTGCGTGTTTTCAAATAAATTAAAATGCATGCTAAACAGCGTGAGTATGAATCAAGATAAACCGTCATTTTCTTGCTTTGTATGAAATAATAAAACGTTGTGCGTGTTTGCATGGCAATTTTTGCATCGCGGTTTATTTAATGGTGAATCTTAGACGATTTGAGTGTTACATATTCTAGTATGAATGCCACTTAATTTAATTCCACTCTGTATATTGGGATAATATCTGAGATGTGTTATCAAGGATATAAATTAGACAATCAAATCGTGGTTTGATTTACAACTGGAAACTCTCTGGACATTATGCCCACAAAAACGTCTCAGTCTAAATGGATCCGAAGACCTGGCTTGTTTGTTGCCTCCCTCTAAACTGGACATACAAAAAACGGGATAAGACCCATGTTAGATGTGTATCATCACAATGACTTATTTGATTTGCAGAAATATAGTTTTTACATAATTTTAAAGAGCATAAAAATGACCAACGGATCTACTTAAAAATTCCTTATTAATTTCTATTTTCATAGAAATCATAAATAAATAGCCTATACTTAATTTTACTATTTGTTATTTCATCACAAATAAGTAGTTCTTTTACTAAACAATGAATTCACTAGAAACTTTAACAGTGTTTCAAACGATGTAAAGTTATAATTTTCCAACAAACCGTTGTAACTGTGATGAATTTAATTTATCATATTCTTAAGAGATATAAATACAAATATGGCAACTAAAACTGTAAACTCCTAAGCACATACACGTTAACACAACAACAAATAATTAATCGTGTTTTTGACATTGTATAGCTGCATAAAATAAATACACCGTGAATAAATAAAACCATAATTGAGAGTTCTGAACAGACAACCGTTAAAGTCTCCAGCAATGTTTCTGAGTACTGTCATCCTGGTTGTTGTAAACGAAACGTCTTTAGACTTAATAACTGACACACAATCTCTAAGTTCATATTATGAGGCAAATTAAATATTACGTCATCCTCGATTAGTGTTAAACCAAGAACTGGAAAAACTAAAAGAGATGTTGATTGATAACGAATAATTGGGATAAAATACTTAACGATAACAGTGGTGATAACAACAGGAAAGATCCAAGGGTACAGGAAAGAAATAAACACAGGTGGCATCTAATAGTGCATTGAACGTGTGTCGAGTAGTTATTGTTTCAAGTCGTGTGGACGGCAAGGGCCAGCACCTTGTCAGTCCTTCCCTTTATTTCCCCAAATCCTCATTTTACATAAGTTGAAATCTATTTATAACTACCACTTATGCATTCACTGTGTGGCGTATGATTCTTTCTTCTCTGTGAATGTGCTTAGATTGTTTGTCCGCAAATTCTTCTTCTTTGGAATTCAAAGACTAACTGAACAAACAGGGAATAATGGATAAATATTCTATTTCTCATAATATTTAAAAATATAACACAAATGTTAACGAGACATTACCTGACCACTTTAGCCAGGAGTGTGGACAGGTGTTTTAAAACGCACAAAAACACCTGCCTGCACGATATTAGAGTCCTGCACGATATTAGAGTCCTGCACGTTATTAGAGTCCTTCACGATATTAGAGTTCTGTATGGTATTAGAGTCCTGCACGATATTAGAGTCCACGCCTTAAAAAAATATTTATGAAGGATGTGCAGCTAGCCTGCTAAAATGCATATATAAATAAATAAATAAAAAACAGATACTTATTAATTAATTACAATATTCAAGACAGGAAAGTCTTCAATCGACAAAAGTCATGTAATTAATTTCTTCTTTTTTTTAATGGCAGTTTTATCTTTGTAACTAAAAATATTTAATTACATATGCTGATTGAAATTTACTCAATCAAGTTTTTTGTTCCAGGGTTCAGTGTTGGTGATGAACTCGGGTTCCGGCAGTCTTTGTCGACGTTGGAGAGCAACCGTCGTCGATCCACGGACGCTCAGGGTGGCGCGTCCCAACAGGCGCAGGCGGTAAGTTATATAGTATGTGGCTCGAGTGTCCATAACACTAGGGGACACCCTGCACTCTTCTCCAGCCAACTCCGTCACTCGCTGGTCTGTGACTGGTGCTTATATTAGCAGCTGAAGGACTATTGAAATCAACAAAACAAATGTAGCATTGTTTTTGTTCAACGGCTGATTTAACAGTGTAAAAATGTAAATAGTTTTGAATCAATGCTTAAGATATACAATTTCACACGAGCATATTATACACATCATTTATTTGTAATAATTAAATAACTGTAGTGATATAAAATCATCGGATCTTTTAGGGACAGTGGAGAGAATCCAAAGTAATTTTTTACATTTGTTATACTATTCCACCGTCCCTGACTCTTCTGCAGAGTCTGCAGAGGCTGTCAGCCATGTTGGTTTTAATCCCATAAGAACAATGTTATTTTCGAACTGGACATGCGATCACGAGAATCAAAATTCAACATTTGTTTAACGATTTTTTCCAAATAAATTGCATTTTATCGAGAGTAAAATTGCACGTTGGAAGTTCTTGTAAATTCCTAATTACTGTAGTTGTATATTGGATATACATATTTCATTTTAAGTTTTACTTTCACCTATTTTTCAAAATTAAATGAAATGAAATGAAAATGAAATGAAAAACGTCTTTATTTAACCAGGCGAAGTTGGGACTAGAAAGTCCCTTCTTCCACTTAACCTGACCCCCCCCCCCCGGCCTTAGGTTACGTGGAACCTACACATACTAACGTTATAATAAAGTATGGGTTTTTATGTTAATATTGTGGGCCAGTTGAAAATTAAGCGTATGTATTCAAAATATCAAAAACAAACCCAATTTGATAACGTTTAAAATGACGCCTCATACACAACTTTTGGCCAATGAATAACGAAAAAATATAGATTCGCAAATAACATTGATCTTACGGGGTTAAAACCAACATGGCCGACTGAATCTGGACTCTTAAGCTCTAAAATGAATCTAATTAATAAAGCTGTCTAATTCTATCTTGTATTTTTCCTATCTAAATAAATTTCATGGGGACGTATTCGCTTACAGAACTAAATACATAGATTGACTTTAAAATAACTATATTTGATTTTAAAACTCACAATATTGGCCCTTAGTCACATTTATCTTCAGAGGAATAGAAACATTATATTCGATGATTTTACAATTGAATATAATGTGAAACAGTCATACGTACCTTCAGGATTTGGAGAGAAAAAAATAATGCAAAGACTATGAACATTATAACAATAGTTAAATTTACTGTAAATTAAAAACGTACAGCTTTACGTAGTATATGAGGATAATGGCATTTAGTTTTTATTTGTACTACATATTTAATTCGTTAAACCATACAATTAGTGAGGACATATATTATCAACATATCTTATTATATGGAGCGGAAACATGGACACGGACAAAATGTGATTTAAGCAGATTACAGTCAGCGGAAATGAGATTGTTATGAGGAATAGAGAATATTAGCAGAACAGATACAATAAGAAACGAAATAACCAGAGAGAGGTTGCATTTGATACCGCTACAAGAGACATTGGAAAGAAGAAGGATACAGTGGATGGGATATGTGAAGACGATGGGTGGTAATAGATAGCCGAGGATATCCCTCGAGAAAGAGGAAAGAGGAAGAAAACCAAGATGAAGACCGAATAATAAGTGGGAGTACCAAATGTAAAGAAGTATGAAGAAAGAAGAAGAATAGAAGAGACAAGTGGAGGAAGAGGATACCTGGAGGAATAGACATAAATGTAGGACGATCCGTTAAAACGGAAACCAACATCATGATCATGATGAACTGGTTGTGTATGAAGAGATAGCGGTTTCAAACTACTAGTAGCGGTTAGTTTATCACCTGGAACCTGCACAGATTGGTTGGTAGAAACACGACCTTGACACTGAGGAAACCGCAGAGTTCCTGTAATCGTGTATGATCTCTACAAGGAGTACTATTGCTGCATTACAAGTGTGCAATACCAAACCGCAAATATACCATTTATGAATCAATTCGAAATAGAACAAGCAGTATTTAAATGTTTATATGCACAAATAAAAATTAAAAATATTTATTTTGCGAGACGGTCAGTTACGATCGTTGTACCCTCTTCAACTTAAAGAAAATATTAAAATTAATTGAGGATAAATACAGTTTTACATTTATTTCTGTTGAGTGCACCATTTATAAATTAAATAACAATTATTGCAGTGATAATACAATTAACAAATTATCAAGGGTAGAAGAACATACAAAATTGAGAAAAGAAGACTACAATACCATATATGGTTTACTTCTTTTAGTTTGGTAGACAATCATATGAGGCTACTTGTTCCTTGACATTTTGTACAATTATGTCAACTGATTTTACTAATTAATTGTTTTACGATGAATCAGTTTTTAATATTTTTTTTTAATCCTAAAAGGTTTACTTATTAGTTTCTTATACTTTCTTGGTTAATTTCACTAATGACTTCCCCCTCTTTCGTATATGACACATTAAATTTTGTTAGCTAAGCTTAAATTTAATATTTTTTTTTCAATAAGGACATTTTTGCCATCGTAAAACTTATTTTAGGAATAATTAAACCTGTAAATTTAATTTTTATACTATAATATTGAATCCTGATTTAAAGTAACATTTTACTTAATCATTGTTTTAATTATAGGTCTAACTCTGTTTTCAAAGAACCACTTTAAATTATATATTTTAAAATTTGAAACTATGTACAGTGATAGTAATAATAATATTTAATTAAAAATAAAACCATTTTACTTTATTCATTATTATTCATTTTTAAGACACTGATCGTAGAGATATGGGCGAATATAAGGGTTCAATGAGTATGATGGGTGTAGATGAGCGAGTGTAGTCATTGTTACTATATGAGTTTGACTTAGCTCAGAAACGACTATTTATTAATAGACAAATTTCCTGGCAAACTGTGGGACCTACAGGTTTACGTGGAATCCGAACCACGTAGTGTTGATCTGATTTTCAGCTAACTGACAAGTCTGACAGTCAATTCTCTTCCCTTCACAACATCTGAACCTTGAGTACCATCCAATATAGACACCCCAGATTTCTCTAGTGGTGTCCACGTCGATGGCAACCATTGAGCGGACGCCGTGTCGGTATTAAGAGGAATGAGCATGGAACCTATCGCCTACAACCTACAGCCTACAGTCCCCTAGTAGCTGGGTTACAGCACTGCGCCACCAGTAGTAGTATTAGGTGGTAGTATGTTATTCCCAATAGTACAGTATAGATATTTCACTATATAGGGTGTCTCTGAACGCTCTGAGGATCTTATTAGGTATTGATTGTTGTCAAAAACAAGACATTATAGTATTTTTTAAAATTCCAAATCACCTCCAGTACCCGTACAGACGCCATTTTGTATTTTTTACAAATTATTTTTGAAGTTATACTTCTTTGCGCCCGTTAGACACTTTGGGATGGGATGTTGGTCGAGAAACCGCGTCACGCTGAAAAGTAAGAACAAATTTTTAAGAACTATCGATTAATCGATTGTTAATCGAAGAAATTTAATCGAAGAAATTACTGATAATGATAATATAGGTGTATAATATAATAATGAAGTCACGTATAATATATTGAAGATAAATATATTGAATAATATTGAAAAATGTCTTATATTTCATTTATATATCCTGTCTGTTTGTGTGCGTGAGTGGGTGTATGAGAATGGCCAAAGAAGTATAACTTCCACCGTGTGGTCCGACGCACACCCAATTTTTTTTTTATTTTAAAAACTATTCAGCCTATAGAGATCAAATTTAGTATACACACTACTTATACCATTTCCTTGCTTAAATTTAAAAAATCAAAAACCTTTTTTAATTATTTTCAAAATGGCGGCTCTTTTAAAGTGTTGATCCTTAATAACTTTTGAATGGTAGGAATACAAAACAATCACAAGAACACCATTTTTTGCAAATTACATTTGCAATCAAAAAAGTGAAGTTGAATGAAATCGGATGACAAACAATCGAGATTTTAGTATATTTGTTTTAATCATTTTCGCGTCAATGTTTATAGCCATGGTATCGTGCCGCGCGAGTCAAACACAACAATACATCACCGATCTATTCTGATTACTTTCATCCAAAACATAAAAATAAAGTGATCTGTGATGTTATTGTAATAAAAATGTTCCTAGCAGGCAATGGGAAGAACGTTGCAGATGATTTTCGTTATTATTAAATGAAAAATTAATTTCAACCTTAAGTAGTGCCCTAAAAACTAAAATTGTTGTAAATTCTAGGTTGGTAGAATTGTTGAAGGTGTTGGAATTATTGATGAAGAAATTTAATTTGCTGCTGTGCACCAGTCACTTTCCAATAGTTTTTCTTTTCAATCAAATGAAAGGACAATATTTTGGGCACTGTTCGAAATGTGAAAATAAATTGAATTAAAGTTTCAATTTTTAATCTAATACCTTTTTTATATAATTTTACTTCATTCATATCTACTACAGTAACTGCATTTCATGACAAATACATTTTACAACAATTTTAGTTTTTAGGGCACTACTTAAGGTTAAAATTAATTTTTAATTCAATAACAACGAAAATCATCTGCAACTTTCTTCCCGTTGCCTGCAAGGAGCATTTTTATTACAATAACATCACAGATCACTTTATTGTAGTGTTTTGAATGAAAGTAATCAGAATATATCGCTGATGTATTGTTGTGTTTTACTTGCGTGGCACGACAACATGGCTGTACACATTGGCGAGTAAATGATTAAATACAAAAATACTCAAATCTCAATTGTTCGTCATCCGATTTCATTCAACTTTTTTGGATTTAAAATTTAATTTCAAAAAAATTGTATTTGTGTGATTTTTTTTGTATTCCTTACCATTCAAAAGTTATTAATGATAAAAATAACTTTGAAAATAGGAGCCGCCACTTTGAAAATAATTAAAAAAATATTTGATTTTTTATTTCAGTAAGAAAATTGTTTTATTAATGTGTATTCCAAATTCTAACTCTATAGGTTGAGTAGTTTTTGGTAAAAAATACAAAATGGCGTCTGTACGGGTACAGGACGTGATTTGGAATGTTTAAATAGGATATTATGTCTTGTTTTTGACCCACAATCATTAGCTTATAATATCCTCTGAGAGTTCAGGGACTCCCTGTAGAATACTTAAATTTACATTTTACAGACTTAGTTTGAGTTGTCCTGTTGTTCACTAGTTGAATCAGCTGTTCTGAACTATAAATACTCATGGTAAAAACAGTTATCGTTGGGTTTACTACAATAAAAATAAAGCAATTTGCAAACTCTCAGTATCACATATTTTCCAGTAATTTATTGTTATTTTTTATATCCAAAATATACTAATTAGATAAAAATGTGTACATAAAACATGACCTATTTATCTCAAGAAGTGTTTTATTCAAGAGGTTGCTTGAAAGACTTGCTTGGATTATAAATAAACTTTGTTAGTTTAGATTTAATAAATAAAATAACGACATAAAAAATAGAAAATATGTAATACACAACAAGACTTGATTTTTGAAACTATATTTTACACCTTAACATCTAAAGAGATAATAAAAAGAGGACTACTTCTTTTCTAAAATTTTTCTTTATTTTTACATTATGTTTCTCAACGTAATAAATATTTAAAAATAGCTGTTCGAGCTTCACAATAATTTTAAATGTAATTTAATGTATGCATTTTCAATACTTTTACGTTTTTTGTTTATTTTTTTAATATTGCAGAGCCAACTAATTGGTCGACATTTTAAAGATGAAGTCGTGTTCCCATTCGAAGATGTGTTTATGACCGACGACAGCTTCCACTCAACCAACGAACGTATCCCACATTTCTACATTCCAACACGAGGCCAGGTTAGCTAATAATTGTTACTGGCAATGTCGACCAGTTTTTGTAAATATATATTTTACCGACGTAATTTAAATGAACTAATCATGATGATTTATCGGGTGGGGAGATTATTCAAAGCGTTTTGTTTAAGAGATATGATTTAAACCATTAATTTCATCCGATGTTAAAATCTGATTATTAATTAAGCTTGATATATAGTCTGAGTAAACCTACCACTTTATATTTACGAGACGCCACTTAACTGAATAAACCTACCATTTTATATTTACGAGACGCCACTTAACTTAGTAAACCTACCATTTTATATTTACGAGACGCCACTTAACTGAGTAAACCTACCACTTTATATTTGCGAAACGCCACTTAACTGAGTAAACCTACCACTTTATATTTACGAGACGCCACTTAACTGAGTAAACCTACCACTTTATATTTACGAGACGCCACTTAACTGAGTAAACCTACCACTTTATATTTACGAGACGCCACTTAACTGAGTAAACCTACCACTTTATATTTACGAGACGCCACTTAACTGAGTAAACCTACCACTTTATATTTACGAGACGCCACTTAACCTTTCATAAAGAAATAGATATAAATTTGACGGTACAACTTTGTAAGAAAAAATTACTACTGCAAATAAAGCAACCAGGAAATTCAATTATTCTATAAGGCCGATAGTGAAATAAAAGAATATAAATATTTTTACCCCTTAGGAATGGAATATGGAGAAATAATTTATTATTGAGTATCTTATGATACAAAAGCTAACTCTCCTCCAAATTTCATCATAATCTGTTCAGTGGTTCCCGAGATTATGTGATGAGCGAGTACATCGTTTTTGGATTTCCCATACTTAGATTGATATCAGAATAATATAGCCCTCCTAATAAATAATACATTAGGATTAAGTAATACATCTATTTTTTTTTTTTTTTTTTTTTTTTTTTTTAATATAGTAAATAAAAACTGAATATTTAAACCATATAGTTGGATTAATTGATTCAATTATTGCTCAGTTCATAATTGAGAGTTCTACAACCAAATTGGGAACGAAAACGCGACAAGGTAGTAAGGATTTCTCCACTCACTTGACCCTAAAATGCTGAATAAACGCGATCATGGAATATATAGGTTGATTAATAATGTAATATCAATCGTTCTTGTTATGGTTTTACCAACCATATACAGAAACAATAAAGACTTTTCATTATTCTTCTTGATAGACTGCTCTGAATGTAGTTGACTCCAAACAAGTATGGGAGTGTCTGCTATTGTTTATGGATCGACACGGTAATGACAGACCACCACAGCATACTAGTTGATAACGACTATTAAAAAATAGGCCAGAAATGTCATTCATTATTTTATAATCCCATTATCAACTCAAAATATCGTTTATACGTCAATATTATCAAAATAGTTTAGGGTATTTTAATAATAGGGTATATAAAAATACCAATATTCCTCTCATACACACTTAATCTAAAACTTGTAATCAAAGTTAACGTAAACCAGAACGTTCATTCAACCAAGATTGGACATTCAATCGAAAAATATTTATGAAAACACACTACAATCTTAGATATTTACGAAAACATATTTTATGGTGCTACAAATCGAATAAAAAATTATAGTAAATATTTTACGTTTCTTGTGATTCCTTATACACATGAGAGTGTAAAAAATGTCAGCAACCACTTTAATTTACGATCGTTTTTATGTATTTTGTTGTATGTATTTTTCCGTGATATTTTTGGGTGTTAAGTAGAAAAAAGTGTTATAAACAGTCCTCTACAATGAATAATTTTGTTGAAGTCGATCCTCCGATCCTACCTGGTGTTAATTTTGGGACTACTTGTAACTCTCTACTCTACTCTGTAGACTCTCAGAAACTGGTTGCCTATTCGTCGTCCCCAAACCATTATTATATGAGTGGAAGAGTGTTGGCAATTTACTCTTTCTTCCCTTGCCAATCAGAGCTGTTCTCTACTAAAATCTTTTATCAAAAACTGACGCCCGCGTTTTGAAATTGGACATTACTAAACTTAGGGACGTTTCACGCTTACATTTTTCAAAGTATATATTTAGATTTTTAACATGCTTTATAGGATAAGGGAGACTAGAACCCTGTGAAATTATATTTTTTCCATTCGGTTTTAGTGGATACAAAAAAATATGAAATTAGAACAATAGATATTTTTATTAAAAAACAAAACAAAAAAAACGGTAGTTAAAATTGAAATTAGATTTTTAGAAAAAATTACGTCAAGTTTGAAATTGTACATTCATAGATAAAACCGTGATCTTTATTTGAAGTTGACGTTTGCCTTATGGAAAATCAAATCCAACATGGTGGCAGGTATAGAGGACTTATTTACATTGTGTTTAATTTACACGAGTAGTGCCTTGACTTACACAAGATGCCTTGACTTAAACTATAACATTTATAAATATCATTTACAATTCAACAACCTACCACATGGAATCCTTCATGAATAACTTTACATATGTCTTTATTTATCTTTACATAGGTCATATATATAAAGACCTATATGACCGCAATATGGACCACCTCGGGCAGCCTGACGACGGCGGTTGGTCTCGTGTGGTCGTTTTACCTTTCTGCAGAACCCGTCCTGCCGCCAGGTCACGATGCCCTCGTAGCTATCTGACTTTTCAGATGCTGCATCCTGTTCCCGTGGACCCAAGTGCATTCCATGGGACTACAGATCATTATAACGGATCTTGTTCCATCTACGAGTTCTCTGAATCTTGGTCGCACTATTTCCTGATACTATTTGACATTCTTTTTGTTGAAACAAACGATTCTCCTAAATACCCTACATCCACCTCACTTAATTTAAACATACTATTCATACATTTTAATGGTTTCATACACTGTGAGGTTAAATATAAGCAAACACTCATATGAAGGTTGTCAAAAAAAGGTGTATGGGCTGTTAATTTTTTGATTCCACGCCTAATTTAATTTATAGCTAAAAATAAAGGATACATATTTTTCGAATTCTGCTCCGTTTATGTGTGTGACATATGTCTTTTTGTGTGTATACTAAAAAGTTAATAACTCGTTACATTTTTCAAAGTATAAATAAGAATTTGAAAGATTGACTTGGAACTTTGCCTTTGTGCACACTCTATCTATATTAACAAACAGCAGAAAATAGCCATTGCATTATCTTTAGCCATTTCAAAACGTTTGCCATTTAAAATTTTAAAATCTAGATATCTTGTCAACAAAATAAATAAATAAATAAATAAAAAACTGTGTGGAATTCAACAAAATGTTATCCATCATTTCTTGCTCTTAATTATGTGTAGAATTTGATGATTAACGGTCAATGATGAACTATAAATTTGAAAGAACGGAAGAGTTAGTTAAGTGCCTCGAACTAACAGATTCAAAATAATCAGTAAAATACAGAAATATAATGCAAACGGAGGGCAGCCTTTATCCGAGCTGATAAAAAGTACAATTTTAGTGGGAAGAGCAAACCTAAGAATTTATAAAAGAATGAGTCAACCCGTGTTTATATATGGATCCGAAGTGTGGGTCCTAACAAAAATCACGGAGGAAGATCGTAACATTTGAAAATAACGTTTTAAGAAGAAAAGTTGGACCATTTAGAGAAGGAGACAGGGAAGAACCGACTTAAAGAGCTATACAAGGAAACCAGTTATATTGGATGTAATGAGAAGTAGGAAGTTACGGTGGATGAGAAATGTGGAAAGAAGAGAAGATGAAAAACTGGTGAAGAGAGTTTGGAAAGAAAGATCAGAATGGACAAGACCTCTGGGAAAACCAAGATTGTGGGGGAATGACCAGGTGAAAGCGGATCTGGTATAGAAATGAGAAGTAGGAGATTAGGGTTGCTGAGACACGTGAAAAGAAGAGAGATGACAAACTGGTAAAGAAAGTTTGAAAAGAAATGTCAGATGGGATAAGACCTCTAGGAATGGGACAGACCAAGGATGTGGAGGAATGAGCTGGTGAAGTTCGATTTAGGATACAAGTAGACCT
>JAQJVL010007142.1:0-25353 GCA_035578905.1 Stictocephala bisonia | reverse complement strand
ACCAGTGGGGAAACATCGTAAGATATGGGTGGATGGAGTAAGGGAAGACTTACAACAACCAGGAGCCTGGCCGAACTGGCGGAGGACAGACGACAATGGAGAGACCTCTCTCTGGGCCTCATCACGTACAGTAAAGTAAGTAAGTTTAATATTCTTGAAATAGCGAAGCAAGAAAATTAGTTAGTATGAAAATAAATGAAAATCTATTTAATAATAACTATGGGAACATATTTAACGTCGAAATAAAATGTGATTTAACGTATCTATTTTAAGGGCCTTGGTAATGGTCTAGAAACTATCAGTATGAGTGATCAGTATCTCAAACGTGTTGTTGCAGGATGTTTATTTTAAGGGCCTTGGTAATGGTCTAGAAACTATCAGTATGAGTGATCAGTATCTCAAACGTGTTGTTGCAGGATGTTTATTTTAAAATCATCAGTACAAAAAACGAAGTACTAACCTATCACGAAAACTCCAGAACCACAAAATGTCTATATAATTTATATTATTTGTCATTTCATTTTTGTTGGTGAATATTATGTAGACTAGTTTATAAATAAATTAACCTAGCTGTCGCATATATGAAATATGAGATAATTATTTTTGAAATGCAATAGACTTACAAAGGTAAGGTGCGTGTATAGGTTGGGGGTAGTATTTACCCACCCGCCCACCCATACATGCACTGTGGTATTGACACACCCGCCCACCCATACACGCACTGTGGTATTGACCCACCCATACACGAACAGTATTATTAAATCACACAATATTACAACAACAAACTATGTTTCCTTTTTTTTATACTTCATATATTCCAGATGAGCCTCGGCGGTGACCTCTCGACACTCTAGTTGACTCCTTACTTTGGTATGGACGCACCCGCCCGCCCATACAAGTACATTGGCATTGACCCACCCGCTCGCCCATACACGTACAGTGGCATTAACCCAACCGCCCACCAATATACGCACAGTGGCATTGACCCACCCGCCCACCCATACACGTACAGTGGCATTGACCCACCCGCCCACTCATACACGTACAGTGGTATTGACCCAACCGCCCGCCCATACACGTACAGTGGCATTGACCCACCCGCCCACCTATACACGTACAGAGGCATCAAAATGTGGACGACAAAACATAATTCATATGGTTTTGACAAAAGGTGAGAAACACGAGGCAGGAAAGGACTAAGGATAAGCAAACAACAATCATTCAACCATGATTGTTTACTTGCTTATATTTATTGTATCAGGAGCTATTATTAGTAGAGACTTCACACCCACTCACCTACCATACAAACAGACATTCACAGTCACATTTGCACTTACTCACATCACTCCCCTATCACACACACAGACGCACCCTAACAAAAGCACTCACTTACTCACACACACACCCACACAAGCACAACGCAGACATGCATAAAAAAACACACACACGGCCACACAGTTTTTTTTTTCTTTTTCAGAAGAACCCTTTGATTTTTGTACTAAAGCACATGGACCGATACTCGTCACAGTATTAGTCCACGTGCCTTTTAACACACCCGCCCGCCCATACACGTACAGTGGTATTGACCCACCCACCCACCCATACACGTACAGTGGTATTATATGGTATGGGTAGGCCCATACCCCACCCATACACGTACAGTGGTATTGGTCCACCCGCCCACCCATACACGTACAGTGGTATTGGCCCACCCACCCACCCATAAACGTACAGTGGTATTGGCCCACCCGCCGAACCCATACACGTACAGTGATATTGGCCCCCCCGCCCACCCATACACGTACAGTGGTATTATATGACTGGTATTATATGGTATTTATGGTCATATATGACAGTATATGACTCGTAAATATACTGTCGATGAAATTCGGAGTAAAGTTAGCTTTTGTATTATAGAGACCCACTAAGTAAAAAGTTTTGAAATTAAATTCCTAAGGGTACAACCTCAACCTTTCCTATTTTTTTGTCTTAAGAGTATAATTGTATTAATAAATTTAAGAATTTACTTCGCACATTTCTATGTTTAAAATAAATAGAATTTACAACAGCTAAGACAATTATTGCTTATTGAAAAAAGGGGTTGCGTGGATGTGTCAGTCTGTCTGTCATTATCAGTTACTCCGACTTGTACTGTCAGTTCTATTGCTTCAACTTGTCTCTAGAAGTCTTGGAGTAATTGAAATTCCTCAGTACCTTTTCTCTTCAGCGTGTTAAAAACATATTAATATGTGACGATTTTTTTAAGGTGAAAAATGAAGTTTGTTTATATAACCAGCACAGTAATATTAGGGGCAAACTATTTAATATTATATATACGCAATTCCAACACCGATTTACTCTAAAATTTCTTAAATCTAGGAACAGATTTTTGTTAAAATTTCGAGGGAAGTTAGCTATTGTATCATAGAGAACCATTAAGAAAAGATTTCTCACGATTAATTCCGTTTTTGGACGTGTTTTTTTTTAACAAAACAGGAATCATAGATACATTCCAAAACCTTGTTAAACCAAGAAGATGGACCAATTAAAAGTTCTATTTTACGCTCAGAAATACAAACTAATATAATGTAAATTCAATTTACAATACTTTAGAGCTCATATAAAATTAACAATCAGAAGAATAAACAGATTTAGCTAAGTATTAAAAAAATTAATAAACACGCGTTATATATATATAATTTTAAATACTGAGTTAAAATTATTTATTTAACCATGCAAAAAAAATAAAGGTATGTTTTCAATAATTATTGGATAGAATGACCAATATAAAATACGTTCTTAAAATGGATGTATGTATTAAAAATGAGTACAGAAAACTGATATTTATATAGATGCTTATAACTAAATAACAATGCTATAGCAAAAAATATATAAAAAATAACAAAAAGTGTATAAAATTATGTCATGATCAAACTGTAAAAAATCATGTCAAATGGAGGAAATACATAGCAAGATGTTATTTACTTTTATGAATCAGCGTATTGTTTTATAGTAAAAATGTACATTGATAACAGAGAATTTTTCAATATTAAATTATATCACAATAAAATATTTAGCTCTCATTCCTAAAAAAAGAATGTGATATAAAAGGATCAAGAATAAACGTAATATTTTCCAATGTCAGATGACATTTGGTAGGCTATCACACACGCACGCATGCTCACTCTAAATGGAGTTAGCTACTGCCATCAAGTGATGCGAAAGTTATATTTCATTCAATAGCATTCACGTCAATAATTTAATTTTATTCATATTGTACGGGAGTAACGGTTGGATTCTTATTATTATTATTATTATTATTTTGTATCTATACAATACTGTATAAGGGGCCATTTCGATTTTTTGGCACATTTTTTTCTATAGTAGATAAATAAGTAAGAAACAAGAATGATTGTTTAATTCAACGGAAAACGGGAAAAATTATAATAAATGGAGACTTATATTTTTCGTAAATATAACGTCTGGGTACTTATTAAATTGTGCGGCATTTCGACCTGATTACGAATATGACAAGGTTTTGCAAACTAACCATTATTAATGAGTTCAGTGAGGTTATGTTTTGATAGGATACTGTTATGTTGGGCTAGGTTAACTACTTTTAGGTTATGTTAGTCTATTTTGGCTTTGATTAGGTTATAATTAGTTAGGTTAGATTGAGGAAGGTTTTATTAGATTAGGTTAACGAAAATTAATGTAAATAACCAGCCTAATCTAACCAGACATATACTAACAGAATTTAAACTACCTAACCTTACAAATATAAAACTAACCTAACCTAACCAAAACTAAGCTATCAATACTCAAAACGGCATATCCTAACAAAAAAACCGTACAGTAACCGTAAAATTTCCGGTGCTAAAGCGTTTAGTAATGGTTAGATTGCAAATATCTTGCCATATTCGCAGTTAGAACAAAATTACGCACCCACAACGTTATATTTATAAAAAAATTATTTGTCCGTTTGTTCCTTTTTCGCAATTTTTCAGGGGTTTCCACTGAGAAAAACGATCGTATTCATGATTTTATGTTATTTACCTACTATGAAAAATGTTTTGAGCATAATAATTGATAGTGTTCCTTCTATATAATTACCTATTATTTTGTGAAAATGAAGTACCTTTGATTGATGTTATAAATTGGACATGTTTTCTTTAATATAACCTCGCTCGATTCCTCTAAAACATTTTCGGAAGAGACTAACTTGTTGGCAGTGATGTGTTCGTGTCAGCTGTGGTACAAGGAAGGGGAGGGGCAGATAATTAACTAGATTTACAAACGTACCCTAAGCTACAACAAGAAGTGCCGTAAATCTTGTGGGACATGCTCAAAGGCCTTTACCTCTGCCTGTGAGAGATGAAAGCTACTAGCTTTCAGGTAATCACCATTCATAATATTTTTTCTGTCTATTCAGTATAATTGTTGATTTTTAATAATCTTTGAAGATTTAGGTATATTTATACAAGGTGGACAAAAAATATGGAAACGCTTTCACAACAACGTTATTTTTTTATATTGATAATTTGATAGTTAAATTTTTTAAATAATTGTGCTCCATAAAGTATATTTTTTGATCAGAATAATTTACTTAAAACCGTTAAAGAGTGGAAAAATAATATGGTTCAAACTTGTTCATAGTTGAAATTTTGAAATTCAAATGACCACTACTTTGATAAACCTTTCAAAGTCCGGTTTGCGGCAAATAATTTCTCTTGTATTCATTTGATACCAAACTCGACGAAACCGTGACACAGGAGCGACTCTTACCTGGCTGAGGGATTGCCATAAATAATTTTCGCTAGGGGTGCGACTCAGGAGCGCCTCCTCGTCCTTTTCCGGAGGCGCTCCTGTGTCGCACCTAAAACTACCTGTCCTCGGCACTCTACTTGCTTCCTACCTGCTATCCAGCACAGCTCGCGGGTCCTCCTAAATACCTACCAATCAAATATCACAACGGCTACTATCATACTGACTTTATTTTAAGTGCACTGCATATTTTGTAGGAGTAAGTGTAACATTGATTCTGTAATTAATTGATATGACCTAGTAAGGGGTTATTCTAAAAGACCAATCAAAACTATTACTCATGTTTTCTTAATTATTCTTAATCATGTTTAATTTTATTTGAATTAATAAGTGGTTAAACTATTGCAGACTTGTTTTAAAACAAGTTTGTAATCCTTCAGATAAAAGACATCCACGCTTGTTTATGGACACCAACTATCTTGGTCTTCGGATGTGGATCCAGTCACGTTTAACACATCAACTCCCGAAGACTAAGATAATGATATATTTATAGTCATTTTTTTCAAAAATTATAAACTTGATACTATTTAGTTTTATGTAGAAGGAATACGTAGACACTCTTTCCTTACGCACTACATTCTAAAACAAACAAAATATGGAACTTCAAACTTTTACTTACTTAATACTCACAACAATCAAAAATACAAAAAAAAAAAAAAAAAAAACTAAAAACAATTATTACACTCAATCTGTAGGCTACAATATTCTAAAACAAACAAAATATGGAAATACAAACGGAAGATGCTAGTTTACAGACTTAATATTTCCAACAATCTAAAACAGAAGAAACGATACTTAAACTCTTAAGTATTACTTAATGTTTTAATACTGAATACAAATGCCTTTTGATAATTTACGCTATCTAAAAGACTTCAAAGATTTGAAATATTTGGTTGTCATCTACTTGTTGGTTGGTATGAAAATAATGAATTGGATGTATTTCAATTATGACTGAATACTGTTTAAATTAAGAACAGAATATGTTAAAGGTATTATTTCGTTTTATAACAAAACTGAAATTATATAACGAAAACAGATGTTCTATCAACTTATTACTTAGTTTAAATTCATCTTTTATACATTATTGACGGTTCAACCTGCTTAGCCTTGATTTAATATAAATGACTATGAAAAATAGGTACTTAGAAATTCGTCAAACGCCAATCAATCCACGATTTTACGTCTTATATATAATACACATTTTCTATGACTTAGAAGCGTGTCAATGAATCGAAGTATAATAGCTTATTTTAATATAGCTTATATTTACAATTTTAATGCTAGAAGGCCTTTTTATTTCTAAAGAAATTTGAAGTGTAAAATTTGTGAACAAATCCGGGAATCTAACCCGGATTTTATGTAAATAACATGTACGCTTATCTTAATAAACATACGTCTTACCTACAATTAGATTGTTCTCAAGTTAAACGCAATCTAACCATAGATATCAAGACCCCTTATTTTTGGACCCTTGTCACACCGGACCCGCGAGGGTTAGACAGTGGAGCGCCTCACGGTCAGGAGCTCCACTGTCGCAGTTGTGCTATTTCCTGGCTGACAGTTTGATATGTTTTTGACAGGAGCTCCATTGTCGCTTGCCTAAACTCGACCTAGGCTTACGTTGATGATTTTCATACAACACCTCATGGGCCGTCCATCAGAAAAGATGAAATGTCGCCATTGGCGTCGAAAGGTGTGTTCCTTGTAACCATGATCACGTATAAGATTTCACTTTTACAAGTGAAGTGATAGAAAGTTGTGAAAGCGTTTTCATATTTTTTCCACCCTGTATATGTGTTTAAATAGATTTTAGTCTGTAAATCCCAAATATACTAAATCTAAATAAAGCATAATACTTTTGTTGAACTTGTTTGAGTGTTTACAGGGCGATTTTTACAAGTTGAATTGAAATTGAATTAAATTTTATAAAATTTAAATTAGATACATACAATTCAATTAAATACATAAATACAATTTCATACGAATTAAATTAAATACAAGTTGAAATTAATTCATTTGATATTTTATTTAATTGGTAAAATACAATAATTAACCTAAAAAGATAAAACACAAATTTGGTTTTTTTTAGTCCTGACAAAGCAATTTTAATTAAGGAAATACATATGCGATGACCAATTAAATAATATATAAAACAAAAAATTAATAACTAAAGAACAACGCACCTATTTTCAATTATGATTGTGTTAACGTTTTCAGCTTGAAATGGCGTTGTTAAATATTGTATCAAAAGACCACTTCCTTTTTAAACATTTGAAGTTGACTCCTATACTCTGATTATCGAAAGAAAGTGACTGGCGGAGCGGCCGCGCGGCGACCGAGTTTAAGTACAAACATTCTATTTCACAACCTTGTGGAAACGTAAAACAGAAAGTTATAAATTTCCAATAAACGGTGTTTAAGTAGTCAGTTAAGCACGTTTTCAGCACATGTTTTAAATATTTTGTATCTTATTCCGACGAATTAATATTTGTAGTTATATTTTTTTAAACACGAATTGGAATTAAAATTTTTGCATTTGCCATGTTCGATGACTGTGATTAGAAGCATCAGAAAAATATTTCTTGTAGAGAATTACTAGTCGACATTCTTAGGAACAACATATTAAAAACTGAGATCCCCACGAATACAATTAACGGCGTTATTAATTTTTTTCCAAATGTACTGTTAACTCTGTTAATAATATTTATTTAAATTTAGTTTTTCCTCTATATGCATAACATAATTTTAATCATCAATACAAACTTCTATGCAACCTTAAATTTCACTAAATATACCCGTAATCAATTAATATAGAAAAATTAGTACAAACCTGGTGCAGCGGTCCGCTATCCAGTCAAAGTACAGTAACAGCCCAAAAACAGTGGCGCATCCCCTTCAGGCTCACATTGCGTCCTTCAAAACCACAAGTCACCAAACTTTCGTAAGTATTAATAGAGATAATAAAACACTATTTGACTGTATTTACAAATAAAAAGAAATAGTATATTTCTTGATAATAATAATAATATCGGTAAATGACTAATATATACAGTACTCAAGTGATAAATAAAAAACACACAAATACACTGTCGAACACTACAGTTGTGAGTTAGTACTCTTCAAACACTAGTTCCCTGATACCTTCCATTGGGTCGTCGCCATTATTAGAATCTTCTGAACAGGAATCTTCCTCGGAGCTGCTGCTGTCTCCCAAAGATATAATCATTTCCTCAACAGCTTCTTCCATTACTCCTTCGTTTTTCCATGCATCGACAATGACCTGTTTTGTGTGGTTCACTACTTGTTTCCACCTCTCAGCACTTATGCGATGAATTCCTTCTTTAGTGAGCCGTTCAACTTCAGCAACAGTAAACCTTTTGTTGTTTTCTGCAACATACCCTTTAACTTGAGCCCATATAAGCTCAATCGCATTAAAATGACAATGGTAAGGTGGTAAACGTATCACTTTGTGACCCCTGCTCTCGATCAATTCATCTACATAATATCTTTTGTTCTGGGATTTGTGCAGTTTCACTAACTCCAAAAGTTCACATTTTTTTAACTCGGCTGTAGCTTGAACATTTTTTCTATGTAGCCATTCAATGATGTCAGCTTTATTATTTTTGGTTGTAGGAGCTTTATCAATTTGCTTCGAATGGTACGGAGCATTGTCCATGACTATTAATGAAGGCTCTTCTAGGTTATTTAGCATAGTTTCAGAACACCAATTGTAGAACTTGTCGTGGTCCATATCTTCATGGTAGTCACCAGTTTTTTTTTTATTTAAATAGTAAGAGGGAATTTTCAACAAACCCCTTTGAAGAACCTGCATGACATAATATCAACCGCTCACCTTTTCCTACAGGCGTTGCCATTGTCCCCTGCAGTGACTCATCAGTCCATCCTTCTTTCAAACAATGCCCAGCATTGACCCAAGTCTCATCTAGCCAAATTATACTATCGAAATTCTCGTCTTTTATTTGGCGAAGAAAACTGCATCTCCAGGCAGGCAGCGATGTCCCTTCTCTCCATAATCACTTTTCTACCCGAAAATTTTCTCCACATAAACCCTAATTCTGTTAATATCTTTCTAAGTGAAGACAGACAGCCGTGAAACAGATCTTCATTTCTCAACGATGAAAATAGTTTTTTCAAGGTCGGATATTCTTTTCTAATGTAGTATTGATACACGTGTCTTCGTACAGCGTCTTCCTGAAATACATCAAGTTTTGTTACAGTTTTCTCCCGTTTCCTCTCTTTTCCTGGAGTTGAAAGTTGACTATTATTTTCATTTTGTAATACTTTTACGTGTTTTTCCTTGCAAACTCGCACAACTGTATTTTTATGTATTTTAAGTGCATCTGCAGTTCACTGTATTGAATTATTAACTGTAATCAAAGGACCTTGATTCGCTTTTTCTCCGTCAAAATACTCCCGCACTTTGCACACAATTTCTCTCGACTGTCCTTTCATAGGTACGCCTCGGCCCGAAATATTTCGTTTCTTTGGCGTTCGAGTCCTAGGTCTTCCTCTACTTTTCCTTGGTTCATTCTCGTTACGTTGCTCCATTCTCAAACACTAAAGTTTATTTTCACAAAATAACTTTAAAACAGGTTCAATTACAATTAAAATACCAACTCAAAGCATTCTATCACTTATATTGAAGAATAATGATAACACACCCACGAACATCACTCAGTCACCGCATCTACTAAACTAAAAGCAAGAAATTTCCCCCAGCCATATGGTAGGTATAACGGTTCAATTTTCGTGGAAGAGGGTGCTATTTTTGTACAGGAAAGGCCGAGACGCTGGGGTTGGCGATGGCCGTGGCGGTGGTGCGCGCGAACAAAATGGGCACACTAGGTCCTGACTGTACCTCCGCCGTAGAACGCCGCGCACTGCTCTCAAAGAAACTCAATTCATATATTAATCCATTTCAGTAATCCTTTATTATAAAAAGTGCAAGTTCTAAATGAGTTATAAATAATGTTATTCAAAGAAAATGTCACGCGAAGCTCATTCATGAACGACTTTAAATAACAGAGTTAACAGTACATTTGGAAAAAATTAATAACGTCGTTAATTGTATTCGTAGGGATCTCAGTTTTTAATATGTTGTTCCTAAGAATGTCGACTAGTAATTCTCTACAAGAAATATTTTTCTGATGCTTCTAATCACAGTTATTCTACATCGAAAATGGCAAATGCAAAAATTTTAATTCCAATTCGTGTTTAAAAAAATATAACTACAAATATTAATTAATCGGAATAAGATACAAAATGTTTAAAAGATGTGCTGAAAACGTACTTAACTGACTATTTAAACACCGTTTATTGGAAATTTATAACTTTCTTTTTTACGTTTCTACAAGGTTGTGAAATAGAATGTTTGTACTTAAACTCGGTCGCCGCGCGGCCGCTCCGCCAGTCACTTTCTTTCGATAATCAGAGTATAGACCTTGGACATTGTATCCTTTGTGATCCTTTGTAACATTGAAACACTTTAATAAAATTAATGGTATATTCAAAAAGTAAGTATTTTATAAACTGTGGAAACCAGTTAGTGTGTAACTGACGTAACATTTATTACGTAATTTACCCTGTATATTATTATTGATTATCAAAATATAAAATATAATTTTATAAATATTTTTAACAATTCATTTATAGTAAAATTCAAACATATAAATCCGTTAATTTTATGCTTTGCTTACGAGTGATTGTTAGAAAGAAGTTGTGCGTTTTTCTACAATTGAATATTTATATAAATTCTCAAAACAAAAAGACGTTAAAAGATGTAAAATTTGCACTTGCTGTTGCACAATATTCCCTACGAGTTGAACTATGAGGAATATTGCGTACTCTGCAACGAAATTTTGTGAAAACAGGAAAACTCTGAGAAAACTTTGTGTCGTATGAAGTGATCGATCATGTGAAGTTGGCTGCGATCCGTGTCGCATCGGATACTCAGCAGCATTTCGGAAGAAACATTTTTGACGATAATGGTAATAGAATATTTATTCACTGAAACATAGTTAAGTAATTAGGTCGTATTTATTATTTATTAAAAATTTGTAATAGTGTCATTTCAATTACGATATTGTTCTTGAAGTCCTAGGTTAATATAAGTTAATTTAGAAATAAACTCACAGTTATTTAAACTCTATTAGATACAGCCTAAACATAAATAAAATAACAAAGTCTTATTATTTAACAATTATTAAAATAACAAAACCTTATATAAAACATTACTTCAGAAAAATAAAAAAAATGCTAAACTGAACAACTTTATCAGTCAACGCTCAAAATTACGACATTAAATTACTAGTAATCGTGACGTAACATCGATGGACGTCGTATCAACAAATTAAATAAAAAAGTGAAAATATTTAAGAAAAATCAATGTCAAGATAAAAACATTGATATTTGCCTTGTGTCTAAAGATACTTATTATTAGTGTTAGTATTGTATATCTAAGGCCATGAATCTATTAAAAAATCACTTTATAATGTTCCCTACTATTATTATTATGGACGTAAATTCTTTTGAATAAATAAGCATTCTAAATATTACCAATGTTCTTGAGAGTGTGAGAGTGTTGACAGTGTACTAAATATTACCAATGTTCTTGAGAGTGTGAGATTGTTGACAGTGTACTAAATATTACCAATGTTCTTGAGAGTGTGAGACTGTTGACAGTGTACTAAATATTACCAATGTTCTTGAGAGTGTGAGAGTGTTGACAGTGTACTAAATATTACCAATGTTCTTGAGAGTGTGAGATTGTTGACAGTGTACTAAATATTACCAATGTTCTTGAGAGTGTGAGAGTGTTGACAGTGTACTAAATATTACCAATGTTCTTGAGAGTGTGAGATTGTTGACAGTGTACTAAATATTACCAATGTTCTTGAGAGTGTAAGAGTGTTGACAGTGTACTAAATATTACCAATGTTCTTGAGAGTGTGAGACTGTTGACAGTGTACTAAATATTACCAATGTTCTTGAGAGTGTGAGACTGTTGACAGTGTACTAAATATTACCAATGTTCTTGAGAGTGTGAGACTGTTGACAGTGTACTAAATATTACCAATGTTCTTGAGAGTGTGAGACTGTTGACAGTGTACTAAATATTACCAATGTTCTTGAGAGTGTGAGACTGTTGACAGTGTACTAAATATTACCAATGTTCTTGAGAGTGTGAGACTGTTGACAGTGTACTAAATATTACCAATGTTCTTGAGAGTGTGAGACTGTTGACAGTGTACTAAATATTACCAATGTTCTTGAGAGTGTGAGAGTGTTGACAGTGTACTAAATATTACCAATGTTCTTGAGAGTGTGAGAGTGTTGACAGTGTACTAAATATTACCAATGTTCTTGAGAGTGTGAGACTGTTGACAGTGTACTAAATATTACCAATGTTCTTGAGAGTGTGAGATTGTTGACAATGTACTAAATATTACCAATGTTCTTGAGAGTGTGAGATTGTTGACAGTGTACTTAAAGCAGAGAAAGATCTTTGTTTATTTAGTTTAACAATACAAAGTGCGCATTATTCTTTTAAGTACTTCTTTTCTTGGCTGTGATCCAATGTAACTAAATGTATTAAGTACCGTACGTGACTCGGTGATGGTGTACATAATGAATCAATTGGCATTATTTCATTGAAGTTTTTGATTCAAAGTTTGGACCTTTTCCGTTAATTTGCTGCCACTACTTTTTCCGTTACTTTACTACCACTACTTTTTTTATCACAATTACGGTCAGGTTAGATGGCTAGTAAAGTTGATCTCAAACTGGTAAATACAATGTTTGACTTACCACCTAGTGTGCTCTCTGTGTGTAAGTTCTTGGAAAGCGATAAGGCCAGCGATATCGGATTCCTAGCGGATAAGGAATGACACAGTGGACGTAAAAATGATAGGGGAACAGTTTTTAGAGCAATAGAATTTTTATCAAGCTGTAGTGCATTAATGGAAAGCTTTATTTGTTAGTAACCGACTATAAATATGACGAAACACACAATGAAATAAACTATGATCATAAACAAAACATATTTTGCTTTCATATTTCAGTTGCAAGCATATAATATTTGAACAAAAAATGAGTCTTGTCTCAAGACAAAGAGAAAGGCGGGTAAAATTAATCATGTCTGTGCCTTATCTACCCCAGAAGCAATTAAAAGACAATATTTGCACCAGTTTCAATTATAAGGTCCTTGAACTGTGGAACAGGATCGCTGTTATTCATATACGTAATTGTGTGCAATGTTCCATCTTTAGGGGTTATTTAATAAATGATTAAAAATAATTAACATTTGAAATATTTACGTATACGGCTAATAGTATTTTTATATCTAATATAACACACAATAACTGTAAGAAAAAAAATATTGGACACTAATTTGTTTGATGTATCTGCATTGAACTATTTCTTGAATAAAAATATTATTTTTAGTGAATTGATTTATCATTTATCTCGTTTATATGTTTTTACCAAACAGCTATGACCAAGCGGTCCGGATTCGATTCCCGATGCGACCCATAACAGTTTTTTTAATTAACAAAAATTAAAAAGCCAAAAGTAGTATTTGTAAATTTTTACCAAATTTTATAACTTTCTTGGATGATTCCCGTATATCACATTTGTGGTTAGAAACACGAAAATTGTTATTCCACTGTTCAATTTATCGTTCAAAACACGTACATTTCTAGTGAAAAAACGACGGTCATTACATTCCCATCACGTCTCGAGCAATAACGTCAGCACTGTGTCAATATTGGGAAACCGAGAGAACGTATTCTAATGCACACCAATTACGTTTGCTTTGAAATATTTTCTAAAATTTGAAATATGAATGCCTTGTAATACAGTTTTTTATTTTTTATTTTTTTCTTAATACGACAGCTGTCCTGCATTTGTTAAGTGTTCATATATCACATCACTGATTTATAACATGAAATGGTGTATATACGAGTATTTTTGCAGAGATGATTAGACACAACATATTTTTAGTTCACTACTACTACAATAACTTGAGACGTATGGTATCAGAGGTGTTTCACACCTGTGGTTAAAATCATTCTTGAACCATCGATTTCAGCAAGTCCAAATTTCAAACAAACTTTCAAAATCCAAACAGCTGAGTTATGGCGTCCCCAAGGAATCAATACTCAGCCCACTTTTGTTCTTGATTTATGTCAATGATATTGGTTCATCGCTGCAGCATGGTCAACTCATCCAATATGCCGATGACACGACTCTTTGCTTTAGTGAAAACTGTAAAGAAAATCTAGAATTAAACGTTTACCTTGATTTGAACAGTTGTGGTCAGCATTTTAATATGCTGAAACTTAAAACAAATTCAACAAAATCACAGGTCATCCACTTTTGTTTGAAGTCCATTGATTTCGGAAGTAGCCCCTCAGTGTTACTGGCGGACTCTGTGCTAGAAGAAGTGGAGTCCACTAAATTCCTTGAAATATACCTCGACAGAGGTTTGATATGGAATGACCATATTAATAGTGTATGTTCTAAGTTATCCTCAGGCATTTATGCACTGAGGACTCTCTCTAAATACTGCCCTATTCAGGTACTGATGACGGCATATTATGGTCTCATTTACCCTCACCTTTCCTATGGACTGGTGATTTGGGGAGGTGGTGTATATAGTGAATTCTTGACAGTGTTTAGACTACAAAAGAAGGCAGTCCGAATTATTGCAAATTTAATGAGCAGAGAGTCGTGCAAACCAATGTTCAAACAACTCAAGCTGTTGACTCTGCCTTGCTTGTATATTCTATAAACAATTTTATATTGCATGTCCAAATGCAACCTGATAAGGGCCAGTGACTTACATAATTATAATACTAGAGGCAGAGATGACTACCATACTGGGCAACACAGAACGGTAGTCTATCAACACCTGCCCTCGCAAGTGGGTGTCAAATGAATTAACAGCTTACCTAAAGAAATTAAAATTGCTCCAAATTCAAAAATATTTAAGACCCGCTTGAGAGACATACTGTTGTCCCAGGCTTTTTACAGCATCGGAGAGTTCCTAGCACACGACTGGGAGACCAACTTAATTAGCTAGACACATCCCATTCACTGTTATGGGAGTTTCAAACACTATAGGTAGATTTGTGTGAATGCCCTCCTTGTTTGTATGTTTATGTGTATTTATTGTTATGAATGATTGTTTAAATTAAAGCCTTAGGTTAATTAATTTTAATACTGACGTTTGCGATACAATGTTTTTTATATTGTTCATGCAATACAGGATTTATTATTATTATTATTATTATTACTTAGTAAGTAAAAATGGAAAAATACTTTTATGTTTTAAAGCCACGAAACCTGAGGCTTTAAAACAACAAAGTTTATATAACAAAAATTTTGTTGTTTATATAACAACAAAAATATATTTTTATTTAGCATAAATTTGCAGCATATTTATAATAAATTTTCAGCATATTTCTGAAATAGGAGATATAAATGAATACAGGGTACCCAAAGATTTTATTTTAAAAGTGAAAACAGTAAAAATCTTTCAGTCAAATGTTTTCCACTTTTGAGGAAATTCCAAAGAAACAACTTACTATTTTATAAATATCTTATACTATACACTGTTTATTAATAGTTTCATTGTTAGCATATTAAGAAATCGTTATTTATGATCGTTTATAGTTTTTAAAATACTTGCCGACAGCCCTCTAGATAATCCAATAAGTTTAGAGTTCCTAGATATGACCCCGAATTCGCAACGAAAACCAAATAGCCAGTTCTTTGTGTCATGTTTGTGTTTTTGTATCAGCTGTTTGGAATAAATTATTGCAATGCCATTAATGCCAAATTAATTGAAAAAATGAAACGGCGAAGGGCCGTTTCTAGCCCTTCCTAATGGAATTTTAAGAAATCTTATCTTTGCGTTTAATTTGCACAATTATTATTGAAGATATATTATTATAATATTTTGTTTTTATTTATTAAACAGCAGAGTATTCGATAAAAATTCATTGACTCAATGATGGTCTGGCTTCCCAACATATAGATAGTATACTATTCAAATGTGTACGGTATTTTGGAAGTAATTTCTGTGTTGTTTTGCTTTTGTGTAGTGTATAGAGAACATTTATTTCAATTAATTATTGTAGTATTAATGCAGTATCTTAAGATTTTGTTTCTTCGTTAGTACGTGGCCTTTAATATTGCTCATGATCAGGCTAAAAATATTTTTTTATAATTTTCTAAGTTTTAAAGTTGGGATATTGCTGAACGTGAAGACTACTTATCTCTGAGGGAAGACGTTGTCCTCGTACCCCACGATGAAAGTTTAAGTTGGACTTGATTATATATATTATGTCATAAAATTGTTTTTTACAGTATTCATATCAACAAATTTTGAATTTTAGGTCATGTAGTTTAATTTTGTGAATTAAGTTTTATAAAAACCGTCCATGTAAAATCTATTATTAACATTATAAATATGGCTGAAAATTGTTCATTTAATGTTTATTAAAATGTTAAACGATAATTGTAATATATTTTAATAATATTATGATATAAAGTTATTTATTCTGTGAAGAACAGCTGATTCGGCTTGTAAGACGGATTGTAGCCAAGTTGGCTCAGTGACAGGTTATGATAAATCACCTGGGTGGGCTTACGACCTTTGAATATATTCTTCACGATATAATGTTTCCTCTCCTGAAACTATTACTTCGAGTAACTATTCCTAGGTGACAGAATATGTGCTGACTGATTGTGGCCAAATTGGCTCAGTGACAGGGTATGATAAATCACCTAGGAGGACTTATGACCTTTGAATATATTCATCACGTAATAACATCTCCTCTACTGAAACTATTACTTTAAGTAACTGTTCCTAGGTGACAGGATATGTGCTAACTGATTTTGGCCAAGTTGGCTCAGTGACAGGTTATGATAAATCACCTAGGAGGGCTTACGACCTTTGAATATATTCGTCACGTAATAACGTTTCCTCTCCAGAAACTATTACTTCAGTTTCAGGTGACAGAAAACGTGCTGTTCTCTAACAGGAGTTCTCTATCTCACTTTCACCACTCAGCTAATCCCTTCGCACGTGTACGTCCAGTACTGTCAGTACCTTTAAAATTCTCGCTAAATTAAAAATAACTGAATGCGCAATCAAATTAAATTTGAAAAGAATGCATTAAACAGGTGGTATAAATAGAGAAAAACCAATAAATTTACATTTTGTTGTGAAATACAAAATTAACAAGAAGCTTATGAAGGAAGAAAAATGGTTAAGAAACAAACGTAAATACTTTACATGTAAGTGTAAATATGGAGAGAATGACGAAACAGTCTTGTTTCTCTTTGAATATTTCTTTGTTTCATCCATGTAGAGGCAGAATATTATATTTCTTATCTTTCAGTTAAGTAAGATATTCTGCTTACAATGTTTGTATTAGAACGAATCACTTAAAATGCCAAACGCTCTTTAACTAAATACAGTTGCTTACAATTTATGTATAGTTAAGTTATTAACGTGTAAGGCTAAGGTTTATAAGGCAGTTTTGGTTGAAACGAACTATATTACTTATTCTGGATTCATATTTCACACAGATACTCGTCATAGAAAATATATTAATACAGATGAAAAATTGTTTTTATATTTTGTCGAATGTATATAAATGTTCCGAATATGCTCAACTCAAATTTACAATATACTAGCTGTACCCGCCCGCTTCGCCGGTCATAATATTGAGTTTGATTTAGAACCTAATAGCTGAAAGATTTCGAGCATTTTTGCTTCTTCTACCAATATTAGATTTTTTAGGAGGCATGTCATAAAAAGTAAACTGCAACACAAATAATTATTTATTTTTTATTTTCACGTTTCACCACATGTTTTAATTACCGAAGAAAAAAGGTTAACACCAAATACAGTTCACCTGATCAAGTAAAGGTAGTGTGTGCTACACTCTCAAGGTGAAGTGTAGAACTACAATAAATCAAAACATATACAGTACTGTTGTTGTGAGAACTTCAATCTGCTTATTTATTTTTATTTTATTTATTTATTTTTACATTTGTCACAAACACCTTAAAACAGAACAACTGTGATAGGTAGATGACTTGTCAATAGTACATTACAAGATCAGCATAATTACACAAAGAATTTCAACACAAATAATATACCTTATATGTTACAAAGTTAGCAAAACGTCAATAGCTATGAGCAAAAATAGTAATTTAGGACATATGTCAATAATTAGTCATAGTTAATGTATAGATCACAAGTTAGCTGTCACGTACTCTTCAACATCATAAAATAAGTGTGTGCTTATATATTCGTACAGGCGCTTGCGAAAGGGTGCCAATTCATGAATATTTTGCAATTCTTGAGGAAGACAATTATATAATTTAATGCACGAATAGTAGGGAGATTTTTCAAAGAAAGCTGTGCGGTGGATCGGATATTGCAAAATAGAGGTGTGTCTTGTTGAATAGGAGTGAATGTGGTTCTTTTTAAAAAATAGATTATAGTGAGATTTTACGTACAAGAGACTCTGATAGATATATATTGAGGGTAGAGGAAATATTTTAAGTTTCTTGAACAGTTCTCTGCAAGGGTGATTAAAAGGAGATTTAGTTATTAACCTAATTATTTTTTTCTGCATTCTGAAGACTCTCACTGAATCAGAGGAACCTCCCCAAAAAATGATCCCATATGAAACAATGGAATGAACGTAAGCAAAGTAGACTTGTTTTAGGGTGAATAGGTCAACAATACGTGAAAGTGTTAAGATAGCATAATGGGCCTTGCTTAGTCTAGAGAGTAATTTGTTAATATGCTGACGGAATGTAAGACAAGAGTCAATTTCAATGCCTAAGAATTTAGCTGATGGAACTATGTTGTATTGAGGCAGATAAAGTGTTGTCTTAATTTGGGGGCAGGATCTGTTATTGATGTGGAAATTTATAAACTGTGTTTTATTAGAATTTAAATGGAGGCCATTTGCAGAAAACCATTTGTTTAAGAGATTTAACTCCTCAGACAGGTGTTTTGAAAGAATACTCCCATTTTTATCTGAAACAACCATTGAGGTGTCGTCAGCATAAAGAAATGTTTTCCCCCTAGATGTAATTTCGGGGAGATCATTCACAAAAATTAGGAAGAGTAGCGGCCCCAAAATTGAACCCTGAGGCACCCCTTCATGCACCCTACAAAACCCACTTTTGACAGAATCAATCGCAACACACTGTTTACGATTTATTAAATAGGAGGCAAACCAATTTAGTGCAACGTCCCGGATACCATAGCACCATAACTTTCCAATCAGGACGTCGTGATTAACGGAATCAAACGCCTTGGACAGGTCGCAAAAAACACCAACAGTGCACAGCGGCGTCCGACACTGCCGATAAAAGCTCGAAGATAGCATCAGTTGTTGTTTTACCTTTTAAGAACCCAAATTGATGGTGGTGAAAGATGTTGTTTTTTTCAAGAAAGTTGTAAAGTCTGTCAAAAACAACTCGCTCAAAAACCTTAGAAAAAGTTGAAAGTAGAGAAATAGGTCGGAAGTTATCTAACTCGGAAATGTTTTGGTTCTTTTGTATTGGTTTAATGATTGAAATTTTTAATAGTTCTGGAAAGACGCCCTCCTGGAGTGACTGATTGACTAGAAATGTAAGTGGTTTCGTCAGAGTTTCCGCGCAAGACCTGATTAGTAGTGGCGGTACTTCATCCCATCCTGATGACAGGTTAGGTTTCATATTCTTTAGAATACGAAAGATTTCTCTTTCATTTACTATTCCAAATGATGTTAATTTTTCCTGGGGTGTGAGGATATCCGGGACCATACCAATTGAGTTATGAAAATTAGAATTGACCTTTAACTTGTGAGTTACTGAACTGAAATGCAGATTAAACAAGCTTGCCATTTCTGTTAAGTCAGTAATTTCGTGATTGTTGTGTTTAATTTTCTGAACACATGGTAAGCGTTTTATTTTTCCTGCCTCTCTCCCTACTACATTCCAAACAGCTTTAACCTTATTGCTAGCCTGAGATATATAGGAACTGTTCCATTTTAGTTTTGCCATTGCCACACACCTATTAAAAATCATTTTATACCTTTTAAAATAATTAAGAAAATGTGGATTTTTAGAAGTTTTTGATAATTGGTGTAGTTCTCGTTTTCTTTCACTCGATATTCTCAGCCCATTTGTCATCCAGTTTTTGCTAAACTTATCTAGTGTACAATTTTTAACAGCCTTCAGGGGAAAATCCTCCATAAATTGTAATTTAAATAGATTTATAAATTCTTTATAATTAGAATTAACATTATAATTATTTAGACTTTTAGCTTTGGACAAATGAGGCCAACATATATTAGCTACGTTCTTGTTAAAACTACTAATGGATTCCTTCGTAAAAGAACGTTTGAACATTTTTTCTGATTTTAAAGAATTATTGCTTGGTAAACAAGATGATAGTTTAACTGTAATTATTTGACCTAAGTGGTCAGATAAACCAGTCTCTATAACACTCCCAAGGTTACAATTAACGTTTGAAAAAATATTATCGAGACAGGTTTTTGTTAAATTTGTTACACGTGTGGGCTCATTAAAACATGGTTTAAGATTGAAAGAGCGTAAAATATTCAAAAACGAGTGTTTGGCATTGCTGTCGTCCAATAAGTTAATATTGAAATCCCCTGTCATGAATATAGAGGCATTTTTAAACTTAACAAGTAACTTATTGAATAATTTATGCAACTTAATGTAGAAGTTGTCTAAAATAATCTTAGTGTTCTTAGGTGGACGATATAATGTAATGATGACAATGGGCTTAGCGCGTTGTACAACAATACCACAGCACTCAAAAAAACCCTCCAACGAAAACTCACGCACATTATTCAATGGGGTAACCCTTGAAGCTTATGACATGTGAAACTACATTAAACCACACAATCATATGTTTTTTGTAAACAATTCAGATTCTCCATTTGAATAACATGGGATCTTTAGGAGCCCGTGGGGCGGGAACCTGTGGACGGATCTGCATCAAACTTCACAGAAACCATCTCGGGAGTATACAGGACAACATCCTAAAGTTTCATGGCGATCGGTTGGATGGTTTGGCAGCGCATAAACTTCAAACATATATATATATATATACAAACATCCTCTTTTATAAATATAGACACTCCACTAATATTCTTCTATGCAGTGTCCAATTTCAGTTTCTTAAACCTTAAAATACCTTGGATAGTAGTAACAGGTACCTTTTGTTATAAACATGTCTGAAAATCCCACGGAAAATTTGGTTTTTAAAAAGATTTTAAATATACTTAAAAATTTAACTTTTAATTAAAATATATTAACGTTTAAGGCGTTATAAGTTGTATGTTACAATAGCAATTGGTTGAAAAACACCCCAATGAACAAGACATGCTATAAATAAGTACCATACAAGCCAAACAAATCTAATAAACAAACATAAAAAAAATTACAAATTACGAGTATTAAAATCGTACAAATTAAAATTGAAAAAGTTCAACACCAAACAATGCCTTGAAAATTCATCGTAATAGTCACAGAAAGAAAATACACATTTATGATAAATCGGATATTTATAAAATTAAGTTTAAAGACTGAGATAAATCATTTTAAATTGGACAACCAAGATCATTTACATCACGCTTTCAAGAACACATACATGATCTCAGAATGAAATCCACCATGAAATCCTCTTTCACTGAACACTATCATCCACCCTACTCATACGTACAACATTGACGGACCTACCACCCATCCACTCTTGTAGGAACGATGTTAACTGCCAACTCATCCACCCTACTCATACGTACAATGTTGACGGCCCTCCTACCGATTCACTCTTGTAGGAACGATTTTTACTGCCTACTCATCCACCCTACTCATACGTACATCGTTTACGGCTTTCCCACCCATCCACTCTTGTAGGAACGATGTTAACTGCCTACTCATCCACCCTACTCATACGTACAATGTTGACGGCCCTCCTACCGATTCACTCTTGTAGGAACGATTTTTACTGCCTACTCATCCACCCTACTCATACGTACATCGTTTACGGCTTTCCCATCCATTCACTCTTGTAGCAACGATGTTTACTGCCTACTCATCCACCCTACTCATACGTACAACGTTGACGGCTCTCCCACACATCCACTCTTGTAGGAACGATATAAAATGACTACTCACCCACCACACTCATACGTACAATGAGTCCCTCCCACCCTTCCAGTCTTACAGGAACAATGTTTACTGTCAGCTAACTGACCAACGTTCTTGAAATTTAATTTTTGTAGTAGGCAATAAAATGTGACTGTCCTAATTTATAGTGCTTGTATCAGAAATACATAGCACAAATAAGCACGTATATTTTGGTTCAAAGCTATTTTTAATTATTTAATTTTAAAAAATCCCTATGTTGTGTAAGTACTGAATTTAAATTTACATCACTTTCATTCATTGTTCCATGAAAATACCATTATCTGCAGTACAGCATATGTAATTCTTCATCTTACAGTCAGTAACTCGACTGACAGCGAATGTACGATGTATTTAGAATTCTAATCATTTTCCAGCCAAAGGCATCTCCAGCATACTGATGTTGACACCGAGAGAAGATGTTAAAGTATTAAATTCTCTCTCGACTCGAACTGAAGCGAAAATATGGAGATCAAATAAGTTATTTTGTACTTCATTCATGTTAGTAAAATGTAATACTTGAACTGTTTTTTTGTTACCCTAGAAATACATGATAATACATGATATCTTTATAAAAAATGAACTGTTCAGATTACTGAAATTAGTTAAAAAGTTAAGGGAGAGCCACTGGCCGAGTGGTTTAAGGCGTCAGGAATTTGTACCCGAGTTGGTCCAGTAACAAGTCGTCCTGGTAACATCTCGTCCTGCTGCAAATTTCCAAGATAAACACGTCATTTCGTCCCGCTTGGTTTTGATATAATATTTAACAATCTAATCAGTAACATCTCGTCCCGACGAAAATTTGACAATGGTTGAGAAACATTGTTGTTATGGCAATAAAACCCAATATAGCACAAGGTTTGCACACTTTTTTGTAGTTTGAATAACAAACAGTTTTGATATATAGACTTCCCTCCGTTCAAGAACTATTGAATGGATAGGGATACCTGACTGAGAGGAAGGCGGAGGTTACGCATATGAAATGTGCGAGGGACCTACAAATGGTATTGTACTCCAGTCAGCGTATGTATCGAGACGAGATGTTACTATTAGTCAGGTAGAGTGTTCACTGCCAATCATATGTCCGTAGAATCGGGACGAGATGTTACTATTGGTCAGGTAGAGTGTTCACTCCCAAACATATGTCCGTAGAATCGGGACAAGATGTTACTATTGGTCAGGTAGAGTGGTCACTCCCAAGCATATGTCCGTAGAATCGTGACGATATAGTACTATTGGTCGGTTAGAGTGTTCACTCCCAAGCATATGTCCGTAGAATCGGGACGAGATGGTACTCTTGGTCAGGTAGAGTGTTCACTCCCAAGCATATGTCCGTAGAATCGGGACGAGATGGTACTATTGGTCAGGTAGAATGGTCACTCCCAAGCATATGTCCGTAGAATCGGGACAAGATGTTGTTACCGAGACGAGATGTTACTATTGGTCAGGTAGTGTTAACTCCCAATCATATGTCCGTAGAATCGGGACGAGATGTTCCTATTGGTTAGGTAGAGTGGTCACTCCCAAGCATATGTCCGTAGAATCGGGA
This sequence comes from Stictocephala bisonia, assembly GCA_035578905.1. Lineage (NCBI taxonomy): Eukaryota > Metazoa > Arthropoda > Insecta > Hemiptera > Membracidae > Stictocephala > Stictocephala bisonia. Next base: position 1,727 of record JAQJVL010007142.1, on the reverse strand, counting down.
TGAGATGTCACTATTGGTCAGGTAGAGTGGTCACTCCCAAGCATATGTCCATAGAATCGGGACGAGATGGTACTATTGGTCGGGTAGAGTGTTCACTCCCAAGCATATGTCCGTAGAATCGGGACGAGATGGTACTCTTGGTCAGGTAGAGGGGTCACTCCCAAGCATATGTCCGTAGAATCGGGACGAGATGTTACTATTGGTCAGGTAGAGTGTTCACTCCCAAGCATATGTTCGTAGAATCGGGACGAGATGTCACTATTGGTCAGGTAGAGTGTTCATTCCCAAGCATATGTCCGTAGAATCGGGACGAGATGTCACTATTGGTCAGGTAGAGTGTTCACTCCCAAGCATATGTCCGTAGAATCGGGATGAGATGCTGTTACCGAGACGAGATGTTACTATTGGTCAGGTATTGTTCACTCCCAAGCATATGTCCGTAGAATCGGGACGAGATGTCACTATTGGTCAGGTAGAGTGTTCACTCCCAAGCATATGTCCGTTAGAGATAGCCCAGGTTCAAACTCTGGTATTGTCTGTTAGTTTTTATCAGTAATATCCACCTTACACTATCTGATTAGTTATCTGCACAGATCAAAAGTCTTTGGAAAATAGGTATAGTAAAGCTAAAGAGGAGATCGGCCTTTCCTTTGAAAAAAATCATAAAAAACTGAAAAATTAGAGAGTACAAAATGTACACCGTGAGATTATTATGATCAATTAATGAATATATTATATCATTAATAATAAAATATTTTAAAACAATAACAAAATTTTGAATTGCACTGCTTAAGAACCGATAGCTGCATATCGTTACACAAATTTATAAATAAAAGGGTTAAAATTAAAAAATGTTTTAGTCTGTCTATAGTCACTCGCTGCTGCATGACGTCTACTTCTATACTTCAATAATACAACAATAATACTGGAAACAATCCTAACGTGTTAATTAACATATAAAAACTAGTCAAGGGTAACATTTTATATTTGTGTATGGATAAACTATTTCTTTAGCATTTCTATATTATCAAAAGTATAATTTATAAAAGTCAAAACAATTATTGTTCTTCGAAAATAAAGGGTTGCGTGGATGTGTCAGTCTGTCTGTCATTGTCAGTTACTACGACTTGTATTGTCAGTTCTATTGCTTCAACTTGTCTTTAGAAGTCTTGGAGTAAATGAAATTCCTCTGTCTTTTTTCTCTTCAGCGTGTTAGAAACGTGTTAATAATTATGATTAATATTCGTTTGTTTAAGATCAAATGTATTTTATCTATGTAACCATCAGGTATTACATTTTATTTATACATGTACTAGCTGTACCGGTTCGCTTCGCCGGTCATAATATTGAGTTTTATTATACTGTATAATCAAAATGTGTAGCAAGCTTTCAATTTACACTGTAACCAATTTATATCCAATTTAGAACAGCTGATGTTATGTAAAATTTACTACTGTACTCAATTATTTTTAATTTTAAAAGTTAAGCCTGCCACAATTTTATTGAATTTGGTTTTATTTAACAGCTGTTAATCAAATACAACAATCAATATATCTCCATAAGAATAGCATGGGAATTTTGGAGGCCAATGGAACTGATTCCTAATGTCGAAGAGGAAAATCCTTTCTTATTAAGCCTCTGAGCAATGGAACTGATTCCTAATGTCGAAGAGGAAAATCCTTTCTTATTAAGCCTCTAAGGGCCAAGATAAACCTACGTACAAAATT
>JAQJVL010007141.1:0-25366 GCA_035578905.1 Stictocephala bisonia | reverse complement strand
GCAATCGGTTTTCGGTGAGTTGAAAATTTTCCAATTTTATAATCAAAATTAGTTAATGTACCTTCCTTTGAGACAGGAAAAATAAAAACTTTTTTAACCTCTACATTACAACTTGTGGCCTAATGAAGTGGTGAATTTAGCTTATTTTAAATCAAGCATAAGACAAAACTGTTCAAAGTACAAGTTTAATTTTTATAACTACATTTTTACACATAACAGAAAGGAATAAGATGTTTAAAAAAAGAAAAATGTAAAATATTTATAGTTTTAAAGGTTAAAAAAAGACATTTTTTATCTTTAAAATTATAAAAAATTTTACATAAAAAATGTAAAACATGTTAATCCCTTCAGTTATGTGCAATAAACGAAGTTAACCTGTACTTTGAACGGTTTTGCCTTGATTTAAAATCAGCAAAATTCACCACTTCATAAGGCCACAAGTTCTAATGTAGTGGTTCAAAAATAAATGTTTGAATTTTTTCTGTCTCAAGGGAAGGAACATTAACTAATTTTGATTATAAAATTGGAAAATAATCAACTCACCGAAAACCGATTGCACCACCTTAAGCCGATTGCACGGCGTTACCTCAATGGTTGCCATCGACCTATACACTACTATAGAAATGTAGGTAGTTTGTCTGTGTAGGGTGTTAGTTAGGGTCTGGATGTTGTCTAGGAAGGAGAAATTAGTTGAGACACGTACATATCAATGGAACGTGTTTTTGATCTATTGTAGTTATGATATCACTTGTAAATTACTTGAAAATAAGGTTCATGGTTCGGTTGAAAAAATAATCACTACATGGTTCGGATTTCATGTAAAGCTGTAAGTCCCATAATTGGACTGTTGAATCTTTCTAAAGAACATTTGACCTTACTTAGTAACAATGACTACACTCATCACAATCAATAACTCCTCAGCATCACTTCGCTTGACCAGAATGTTTCGGCTTGGTCTGTAAACAGCTGGGAGTCAGCATTGTGTGCTGAAACAGCTGCTAAAGTTGGGAGTTCAGCACCACCCAGGGAAGAGGTTTATCACCACTTCTGCCGACTTGAACAACATTCCCACCTTTTTATTAAATTAAGGATCAGTGTTAAGAAGGGCCTATAAATCCTCATGAAACTCGTAACTCGGCTCATATATTATAGAAATAATTTATATGTAATTATATGTTTTATCAACAAAACGAATATGTTACTTTATTTCATGCACTCTCATCTCATTGACTTTAAGTAATATATTAGCTTATAAAAAGCTGTTATTATTCCTAACCAGGTCTTTTAGAAAACATTGAATCGTATAAAAAGACTGTTATTAAAACAACAGACTTGAATAAAGGGACTGTGTAATTTTTACTTACAGAAGGGTCACTTCTTTTGTATATCACCAATTCTTATCCATAGAATATCGGGCAGATTCTTTACGGCAATAATTGAAATGCAGTGTGTAAGAAAAATAGGTTAAGATTGCTAGTATTTGGTTTACTAATTTTATTTATATTACATTATTTAAATTACATAGAGGTTGAGATCGAGTAACAAGCTACTGATTACAGATGGTTGGATATGATTACTTGAAATATCAACCCCTTCTAAGGTCCCCTGTATCTTCCGGACTGTCCTCTAACTGAATAAATAACTAAATTACATAGAGGTTGATATCGAGTAACAAACCAATGATTACAGATGGATGGATATGATTACTTGAAACATCAACCCCTTCTAAGGTCCCCTGTATCTTCCGGACTGTCCTCTAACTGAATAAATAACTAAATTACATAGAGGTTGAGATCGAGTAACAAACCAATGATTACAGATGGTTGGATATGATTACTTTAAACATCAACCCCTTCTAAGGACCCCTGTATCTTCCGGACTGTCCTCTAACTGAATAAATAACTAAATTACATAGAGGTTGAGATCGAGTAACAAGCCAATGATTACAGATGGTTGGATATGATTACTTTAAACATCAACCCCTTCTAAGGACCCCTGTATCTTCCGGACTGTCCTCTAACTGTATAAATAACTAAATTATATAGAGGTTGATATCGAGTAACAAGCCAATGATTACAGATAGTTGGATATGATTACTCTAAACATCAACCCCTTCTAAGGTCCCCTGTATCTTCCGGACTGCCCTCTAACTGAATAAATAACTAAATTACATAGAGGTTGATATCTAGTAACAAGCCAATGATTACAGATGGTTGGATATGATTACTTTAAACATCAACCCCTTCTAAGGTCCCCTGTATCTTCCGGACTGTCCTCTAACTGAATAAATAACTAAATTACATAGAGGTTGATATCGAGTAACAAACCAATGATTACAGATGGTTGGATATGATTACTTGAAACATCAACCCCTTCTAAGGTCCCCTGTATCTTCCGGACTGTCCTCTAACTGAATAAATAACTAAATTACATAGAGGTTGATATCGAGTAACAAACCAATGATTACAGATGGTTGGATATGATTACTTGAAACATCAACCCCTTCTAAGGTCCCCTGTATCTTCCGGACTGTCCTCTAACTGAATAAATAACTAAATTACATAGAGGTTGATATCGAGTAACAAACCAATGATTACAGATGGTTGGATATGATTACTTGAAACATCAACCCCTTCTAAGGTCCCCTGTATCTTCCGGACTGCTCACTAACTGTATAAATAACTAAATTATATAGAGGTTGGATATCGAGTAACAAGCCAATGATTACAGATGGTTGGATATGATTGTATTTACAAATTTTTAAACACTGTGCATTAAAATGAATAAGATTTCCGAGAAAAGCATTTGAAAAGAAAAAGGTTTTTTTGTTTTAGAAAATTTTAATCTCTTAGAATATGAAATCCATTCCATTGACGGAAGTTCCCCTAATACTGAGGGGGGTAGATATTACCCCACTTTGGTAGCAAAAGTTTCCGGATATCAACATTTATTAATCAGCAATGTTGATTTACAATTTCATGGTAATTACATACCGTATTGCAGTATATAATTTATAAGACAATTGTACTTAACATTATAAACATTAGGTCTACATTAAAAATAAATAAAGGTTTTCATTTGAAACTATTTTTTATCAACATCAGAGTAATCCCTCACGAGTCAATATAAATTATACGTATACATGTTCAAAATTAACACAACAAAAGTAAGGCGTTGTGATATATTCAGAACATAATATATTAATGTCAACATTCATTTCATGTAACAAGGTCTGAACATTGTTGTATGTGAGGTATTTTTAATGATGATGTAGAATTGTAAATAACCACACTTGACTGAAACATATACGTCTTAGATATTGGGGTCTAAGTTAATATAGCTTGAAAAAAACAAAAAAATTAGTATGAAAAATCGTCCAGACTCTATTTGAAAATGGAGTTTTATTAAATTCACCCCAATATGTGAATAAGAATTGAAATAGTTGGAATTATTACTTATAAGCAACTCAATATATAAAATATTTTCACTTCAATAACGTTTTCAACCAACTAATAACAACAAGGTATTAAAAAAAAAAGTGAAGATTATTCATCAGAAATAACTTTTTTGGAGATTTTTAAAAGAAAAAGGTTGCACAGAACCACTAGTATAAATTAAAAACGTTCTAATAGATCTTATTTAACCAAACCACCCCTGTCAAAGAACATCTCAGAGTGCACCCCCGACCCACTCCGTAACTGAGTTTGTAAGTGTGCAGAGCATATGTTACTTCCGTATCTTTTATTTCTCAGTCCACAAGGCCTTTCTTAAGTACTCAACTCGTAAGACAAGTTGCAACTGCAATAATTTGATCAATTATAAAATGTGTCTAGGCCTATATCGTATTTTATTGTGTATTCTAATAGTTAATTGTTGTGAAAAGTACCAATGTGTTCACCCTGATACTATTGTAAGTAAGTGATCTGGGACTCCGAACTCTTGCAGATCGCAGATTCTCCGCTGACGTTGTACTGCTGTCAAAGATCCTTAACGGCAAGATCGACTGTCCCGATATGCTGAGCCAGATCCTGTTCAGGACCCCTTCAGCCACTCGCTCCAGAGACCTGTTCGCTAGTCAGCAACATCGCACCAACTACGCTGCAAACGACACGATGTACCGACTTCAGAGATCTGGTAATAGCGTCGCCGACGTCGTCGACTTTTTTGTGGACAGTATACCAGCGCTCAAGAGGAGAATCGCCAGTCTGGGTGAGTTATCTGTCTAGGAGTTGCTACAGCGGAGGGAAGACAATTCGCTCTGTATTTCTCATTGCTGTTATTTATACATTGTATTTTGTTAATTCATGTTTATTATTCTATTGTTTCGTACTAATTTATTGTTGTTACTCATAGTTCAAATCATGTTCCACTTACTAATTTATTACGTTATTGTCATTCATAGTTTTATCCGTTTCGTCACTAAATAGTTATTAATCGTATACTCTATTTTTCATTGTTATTGTCAAGTTGTTACAATTGTTTAATATTATCATACAACATTTGTTAATGTATTTCTATGTCAACGTCATTCTGTATGTAACCCATTAGGGACCAATGTAATCCCCTTATCTGCCCTTTAATAAATATTGCTAAAAAAAAAAAAAAAAAAAAAAATAAAAAAAGCTAAAGAAAAGGATAGAAGGGGACCTCGCATTCTATACCTCTCGCATATTATATTTTGGTTTATACAATTACGCATGTACGTCAGTGTCTTGAGTTCACTCATTATTGTTCAAAACTGTAAAAATGGAGATGTCCGTTGAAATGTAAAATAAAATAAAATAAAGTATTGGGACTTTAGGTACTTAAATGTATATAAACTTCTATAAATTTACTGTAGGAAATATTTTTTCCATTTTGAACGTTGCCATTGTGTGTGTTTGTTTTCATTTACAAAAGCCAATAAATAACACATGTCATAGATTGTAAGTTCGGGAATGTTTCATTATGCTCAATACTCAGTTTGACAAAACATTTCATCGACGTGGGCTCTACTAGAGAGGTCTGGTGTGTGTCCATGTTGGGTGGTAGTCGGAGTCCGGATGTCGAGCAGGGAAGAGAACTGAGTGTCAGGATTGTCATTAGTTGAAAATCAGACCAATACTACGTGGTTCGGATCCTTTAGGTTCAAGTAAATCTGTAGGCCCCTTAGTTGCCCTGGTTACTATTAATAGCTCTTTCTAAGGAACAATCGATCTTAGTAGCGCTGACGTTAATCTACGCTCATCACACTCATCCACCCCTCATATCTTTGAACGGCGGGCGTCTTACAAATGAATAATGATGAATTTCAGAAGCTGCGGGAAAATTTAATATATAGGCATATGTATACAAGGGATATGTATACATATGTTCTTTTTTGTTTTCTTAATGTCTACGCCAGTGCCATATTTAACATTGTATTCTAACTTTGTTGAGGGACAACGGTCCAAACCCCTATGGAAAATTTAAGTGGACCTCCCGGAATTTGAACCTTTGGCCTACTGCATGTGAAGCAGAATTGGCTAGCAATAGGCCCTAAATTCTGATGGGAAAAAGCCCTAAAGGCTGTTGCCAGCTAAGTCACTGTAGTCGGACCTACCTTCTCAGCTCAGTTCAGGAGATCGCCTAAGCGCCGCTTTGTAAGTTAAACGAACTATAACCACGCTCTATGGATCTGTGTAGTATAATCACTTACACATAACGGCTCATGTATTTCAGTATAATAGTATTATTATTTTCCGTACAGATCTGAAACTGGGACATTAGGAAATAATTGAAAAGAAGATAATATTTGAGAGTATAATATTTAGAAAAAATATATGGACTGATTTACGACAGTGGAAAATGGAGAGTAAAACGTACAATCAATAATTTTAGCTTACGTATGAAGTTGAGGGAGACAAAGGTAGTTGGACATTTGCCATCATTACGTATGAACTTGAAGAATGCGATGGGCAGGACATGTGTTAAGAAAAAAGAGGATAGCTCCTCAGCAAAGAAAGTATGGATGAAGACCTCAGTAGACCAAAGTTCAAATGGTGGGATCATGTAGAGAAGGACGTAAAATGACTGGGAAAGAGGAAAGAAGATGAGGGATGCAAGGATTTATCGAGCCAGTATGTTGGAGAGGCAAATAACCATCTGGAGCACCAAAGCAGGAAGTTAATAAGTAGTAGGCCCGAGTTGCAGTTTAAAAAATGAAAATACATAACAATATCCCACCTCCAATATTTACTAACCATTTCCAAAGAGTAATATAAAATGTTACAATTCACCCTATCAAATAAAGATGTTAGGCAAATTACAACTTGTCTTTTCATTTCCGTTTTCCCTTCTTCCATTTCACGTTCGAATGCCTGCCATGTTACTGGACGATGAAGCAGTGTTCATTAACATTTTGCCTAGCAAAACTTGAATGTAAGTTGTAAAAGTAATATTATAAAACAATTTGTATCTAGATATCAGGCTATAGCCCTCTACATAACCTAATCTTATTTAATTATTTCAGTGAAAATTGATCAATATTTTGTAAAATTAGCTTATCTTTTATCAGTATGTAATGTATATCTTTATTAAATCTAAAAATTGTATATAATTAATAAAATGCAATATATCCACTATTATATCTTACTTCCATAAAACAGTCAAGTGAATCATATAACTAATATATTGAAGGTTAAATTAAAGGATAAATATTTCGTATGAATTTGTCTTTTAAACAGTATAAGTAATATGATTAAATTTATAAATGGATTTTTGCTAAAGTAACTTAATATTTGCCTAGCTTTTTTACCTTACCACGATCCAAACTTTAAAGCCACTGATATAATTATAAATTGAATTAGAATTTTTGCTTGTTTTAAAGATTTCAAGTAAATTTCGTTCGCTTTCAGTGAGGAGAGTTGCTGAGCTAAAGTTACATTCCCATAAAATATAATTCATTAAAAGAGATGTATTACTACAGTAGAGACTTCGAAAATTATATTTATTAAAATAATAAATTGAAAACTACATCGCATTCAAGGTGACTATAAAGGTCAAGCACAAACAAATTAACAAATTATTTGTTGTCTTTTAAGATTCAAACTATTATTTTCTCTGTAATATTATTTAGTAAGTTATAATTTCTTTGCGAATGATGATGTGAATTTAGATATTGTTTCTCTACTTCTAAATAAAATACCAATTACTTCCCATTTTACTATGCCATATTTTTTAGACAATGAAGAATGCAAGGTTCATGATTGTTTCTTATCATTATTGAATAATTCAGCCTTATCTATTGTTGCTCCAAACTATAAATTATTTACAGCAGTTTACCACTGCAAGTTGAAGGTTTATAAAATCATAGATATACAAAATCTGAGAGTTTGTTAAAAACGTCTATTCAGTATTCAGCTTGGTGCAATAAGAAAAGTTCTGTGTGTGTGTGGGTACAGGTGGACTATTTAGTTTACACTACCAAGAAAATTAAGTCTCCATTCAACACAATTATATAATAAAGGACGATGAAGTTGTAATACAAAATAGTATGAGTAGTTGAGTGTACTCAGTTTGTAATTTAGTAACCAATTAATTAGAGAGTTGAAGGTCCACTAATGAATGGCACACAACAGTAAATGTCAGCCGTTGTGTACTACAAAACGTGTGGCACTTTATGGGTTACATGCGAGCTGTACACGCACACCAGTTACCTCGCTGTTCTGTCCTCCCTCTGTATTCACAACTAACTCCCCATCCACTCTACATTCAAACATGAACAACCCAACCCACCAAAAGTATACCCCACCCCCTAACTCAAGTGATTAACTTATTTAAATAGTTAACTTTACAAATAAGAAGGCTGTCCACTCATATGGTTCCCGTGAAGACCGTGAAGACCATGAAGACCACCCGGGAACACCGGGTTCACTAGATGGTGACATTAGTTCTTGTTCGGTTTTCACAGGTAGCGCCAGCAGTCTCTCTCTCTCTCTCTCTCTCTCTCTCTCTCTCTCTCTCTCTCTCTCTCTCTCTCTCTCTCTCTCTCTCTCTCTCTCTCTCTCTCTCTCTCTCTCTCTCTCTCTCTCTCTCTCTCTCTCCTCTCTCTCTCGAGCAAACGCTGAACTGACTAATAGCTGAGCTAATAGTACGCCAAAAAGCCACCCGAGCACTTATTTGAAACAATGTACCATTAGATAGCAGCACAGGTGTGCAACAGCAAATGCATTGATTTTAAATTGCTGTTTCTATAGTCAAGAACTGATATTATACAGAGCGTTGAAAAGGTATGGAACCACCTTCATTTCTCTTAAATGGGTCCATTCTTTTGTGAATCCCTCTGGTCTGAGAAAGGTGAGCGTGGTTCAGCGAAATCGACCACCGTAATAGGTCTATTTGTGCATTTTGTACTAGTATTGTAATATATTTGTGCATTTTGTGCTTATATTGTAATAAATTTGTGTTGTGTGACGTTTACTTGATTGTAGATAAATAGACAATAATCTTTTCTGTCTTTTTATGCAGTTTATAATTTGTTTTACCTAGAGGGGAAGACCCATGGAGGATATCGTAAATAGTTTAAATTAAAGGCTATAGTAAGTTACCCATAATTTTAAAGCCTATTTTTTCTGAATAAGACGCAACAAGTTTCAAGTCAAAAGAACCACCCTATCAGAAATGGCGACTGGTTAACCTTTCTTAGCAGTGATATTTGAGTGGGAATTCGATATGTTGTAAAAGCCAGTTCTGTTCTTAGAGTTATTTGTACCATTGTGTCAATAATATCATTTTAAGATGATTTTCTATTTCTTTAATAAATTACCTAGCTTCATAACTGGCTTTTACAACATGTCGAATTCTCACCAGTCACCATTTCTGATAAGGTGATTCTTTTGACTTGAAACTTATGGCGTCTTATTAAAACAAATGCTTTAAAATGATGGGCAACTCATCATAGCCTTTCATTTAAACTTTTTATGAATTCCTCCATGGACCCTCCCCTCTAGGCTCAAAAAATTACAAACTGCATCAAAAGATAGAACAAACTTTATACAGAGTTGAACTAAGTTTCAATTATTTTCTGGACTCATTTAAGAGAAATGAAGGTGGTTCCACAGTTGTTCAACATACTGTATATATCATCTTAGTAAAATCTGAACCCTGTTTTAAGCGAAACCTCTCAAAAACCTCACTCTAAGGCTTAACAACTTACTATGTACTCAACTCTCAACTACAACCCATCTACCAATCATGTACTCAAAACACACAACGGTTATCACGCAGTCCTGAAAACCAACTGTCTTTAACCATGTTTCCATTACACTCGACCCCAAGCAATTTACTTATGTAAAACTAAGTTACTCCAAACTTCGTTCCTATAGGCAACTTGGGTTTCTCAAAATATGGCTTACTTGAGGTAAGATAGGTTGGGTTGGATTATTATGATTTAGGTTTGGTTAGGAAGATACTGTGGTAAGTTTTTCTGGGGTTAACAATGAAAAATTGTAAAGATTCATAAGTTACGTCTTTTCAAACTAGTTAACATAATTTGAAATATTGCTTGAATCAACATGGTTACGTCTTTTTCTGAGATAATTATCAGATATTGGGAAACCAACGACATTTGTTTAGTATTAATCATTCGTACATCTCTTATCAACCTAACGTCATTTCTTTATCAGACTAACGTCATTTCCTTATCAACCTAACGTCATTTCCTTATCAGACTAACGTCATTTCCTTATCAGACTAACGTCATTTCATTATCAGACTAACGTCATTTCCTTATCAGACTAACGTCATTTACTTATCAGACTAACGTCATTTACTTTTCGGATCATAAAACTTTCACAACAACAATACCCAACAGATGATTTATTACAAACATACCCAAAGTTGGTATTTACTATGAAGTTTGATCTACGAAGGCATGTTTTATCTTTAATGAAACGGAGAAACCTTCTAACCACGTTCTACCTAACTTCATATATTTTATACCAAACCTTAAAAGCCATGACATTTCAGTGACTTTAGCCATTGGAAACTTCAGAACCGTCCTTATTACATTTGTCCTATGTATTTAGGATCGGGGGATATATACAAAACGCTTAGATTGATCTTAGAACTTAGGCTTAAGCGGCTGGTGTCATAACTAGAATCTACATTTTCTGGTGACAATCACATCAAGATATTATCTACAATATTTACAAGATAACTAGACGTTTCGCCCATACTGTGACATGGCTCGTCAGTGTTTTCTCCGAGACTGAGATCAGCGAATGACCTTCCAGCTTTTATAACAGGTTGTGGGGTGGGGACTGGTGGGCGAAACGTCTGGTTATCTTGTAAATATTGTAGATAGTACCTTGACGCGGTTGTCACCGGAAAATGCAAATTATAGTTACTCAGATTGATATTTTTACGTTAACATTAAAAAATAACATGTTGAGAAGACCTGTCAATTACACAACAGTTTCCTGTTATTACTAAAGATTAACAAAAACCAATGTAGTGTATGGATGGGCCAACATACAATTAAACGTCATGTAAAGGCACATAGATCTGTTTAAAGACAAAATAAAAATTGATAGTAACAATGTATTCAATATGGTATCCAATATTGAAATATGAAATTAAATAAAACCTTAGCGAATGTGCGGACAGGACAATGTAACCGTACGTGCGTAGGCCGGTGGGTCAATGTAACCGTACGTGCGTGGGCCGGAGGGTCAATGTAACCGTACGTGAGTGGGCCGGTGGGTCAATGTAACCGTACGTGCGTAGGCCGGAGGGTCAATGCAACCGTACGTGCGTGGGCCGTTGGGTCAATGTAACCGTACGTGCGTGGGCCGGTGGGTCAATGTTAAGTGACTAATTAAAATTTAGCACTTTGGCACCATCTGTATTATTTGTTTTTATTTATGTTGTCATAGAGACACAATTGTCAGTTCAGTTGTTATTAAGAAAAGTTAAGAGCACGACATATTTTTGTAATTCTTACTCTAAAATAAATAATATTAAAACGAAAACAAGGTTTAATATTTATCAGGTTATGGGCCCAGATCGCTGTTAATAAGAGTAAAAAGTAAAAAAAATGTCGTTATCGTCAAGTACAATTAAGCCTCTTACAAAAGGAAATTATGATACGTGGGCTATGCAAATTGAAGCTGTAATGGTAAAAAACAGTACATGGATGTATGTAAATGGCAAGAAACCAAAACCCGCATTGGTTGAAGATGATGCTGCATCGGCTCAAAAAGTTGAAAGGTGGGAAGAAGAAGATGCTAAAGCTAAATCAGATTTAATAATTGCTATTGATCCAAGTTTATTACGAATGGTAAAAGGTTTAAATACTTCAAAACAAATTTGGGACAAGTTAAAATCAGAATATGCATCTACGGGACCGGTAAAACGAGCAAGTTTACTCAAACGTGTGACATCTTACAAGATAATAGACAACGGTGATTTTCATACTCAACTGATGGAATTTTTTGACATAATATCTAAGCTGTCAGCTATGGGAGTCGAAATGCATGATGATTTACAGTCAACATTACTTCTTAATGCATTGCCCTCAAGTTTTGAAATGTTCAGATGTGCTATGGAGTCTCAAAATGAATTGCCTAAACCAGATATACTTAGAGAAAAGGTTATTGAAAAGTATGATGCTCAAAGTCAACGTGACATGGATAATTCAGAGGTTATGTGGGTCAAGCAAAACTTTAAAAATTTTAAACCGTCTCAAAGTAGTGGACCTCAAGGCAGTAAAAATCAAGGAAATGGATATCAGAGAGGTGGATATCAAAGAAGTGGATATCAAGGAGGGCAACGCAGAAACGATGGTAATTTAAACAAGCCATTTAAGTATAATTGTTTCATCTGTAATCAAATTGGGCACAAAGCAGCTGATTGTCCAGACAGAGCAAATGATGAAAAGCAAGAATATTCATCAAAAGTTGAAGCTCAAGTCGAAGATGCGTTTCGAGTAACGGAAGAGGCTCTTCATACGAAGCAGGTATCAAGTGATAGTCGATGGTGTTTAGATAGTGGCTGTACATCTCATATGTGTAATAATGAAGCAGCATTCATTAATATGACGTCAACAAATGGAAATGTTTTGTTGGCCAGCGATGCACAAACTGAAATTGTAGCAAAAGGAACTGCTCGTGTTTTTACTACAGATGGAAAATCATATAGGTCGGTAAAACTTAATGATACGTTATTGGTAAAAGAATTAAGAACTAATTTGTTATCTGTTGCGAGAATTACGGATCATGGGAATACTGTCAGTTTTTCTAAAACTGGGGCAACTATTTTTGGAAAAGATGGTGAAATAAAACTGTTAGCACAAAGAGTTGGAAATTTATATTATGTTTGTGGCAGTGAAGAGCAAGCAAATGCGGCAATAAGTAATAATTCAGCAAGTTTGAAGTTATGGCATCATCGTCTGGGACATTTAAATAAAGAAGATCTGTTAGAAATTTCAAGAAAAGAATTAGCTAGTGGTATGAAGATAAATGAAGAAAAGAAATTGGAGGCATGTGACATATGTTTAAAAGGAAAAATGACTGTATTACCATTTCCTAAGAAGTCTGAACGATGTACAGCGAAATTAGAACTAATACACACTGACGTTTGGGGACCGTCAAGAGTAGAATCATTAGGACATGCTCGATATTTCGTAACATTTATCGATGACAGTACACGATGGTGTGATGTTAAATTTCTACGTCTTAAAAGTGATGTTCTTCAAGCTTTTAAAGAATATAAAGCATATGTTGAAACTCAGACAAATTGTAAGATTAAATGTTTGATGTCCGATAATGGAACAGAATATTGTAATAAAGAGTTTGATGAATTCCTAAAGAAGAATGGTATTTCCAGACGTCTAACTGTTCCCCATACACCACAGCAAAACGGAGTGGCAGAGCGGAAAAACAGGACATTAATTGAAATGGCGCGATGTCTTTTAATTCAATCTGGATTGAGTCATGGATTTTGGGCTGAGGCAGTAGCTACTTCTAATTATCTAAGAAACAGATGTCCAACATCTAGTTTGGATAATCATTCTCCATTTGAAGTTTGGAATAAAGTAATACCTGATTTAAGTAATCTAAAAGTTTTTGGAGCAAAATCATTTGTTTTAGAAAAACAATTAGGGAAATCAAAGTTTGATCCGCGTTCAAAAGAAGGTATTTTAGTCGGTTATTCAGAAGAATCAAAAGGTTATCGAGTATGGATTCCAATTGAAAGAAAGGTTGTAGTTGCTAGAGATGTACAAATTCTTGAAGATCAATTTTTAAATGAAGTAAAAGAAGATAAAATTTTCGATAAAAATGAAGAAAATATTGAATGTGTTCATATGCCAATTCAAAATGAAAATGAAAATGAAGAAATTGAAAATGATGAAATTAATGAAGAAATTTGTACACCAAATCGTATTTCACGTCGAAAACCGGGAAGACCACGGATAGAGAAAACAGGTAGAAGAGGAAGACCAAGAAAAATTTATAACACTGGACAAGCAGCAAATATAAACGAAGACCAAGAGGAACATGATGATAATGAAGATATCGAAATGCAAGAAGAACCAAGTGATGATGAAATATTTGTTGATGCAACAGAACATGAAGAAGAAATAATTGAAGAAGCAAATCTTATTGATATAACCTTGAAAGAAGCGATGGCTGGAGATAAAGCACTTGAGTGGATGGAAGCAATTACTGAAGAAATTCGTGGTTTAATTAAAAATAACACGTGGGAAATAGTTGATCGTCCAAAAGACAGAGCTGTTATTACTTGTAAAATTGTACTTCGAAACAAATTTAAGCCAGATGGAACACTTGAAAGAAGAAAAGCTCGAGTTGTTGCTCGAGGGTTTACACAACGACAAGGAATAGATTTCACTGATACTTTTGCACCTGTAGCTAGGTTGGATTCTATCAGACTTTTGATGGCATTAGCTGTACGTGAAGGTTTACCAGTTTATCAAATAGATGTTGTAGCAGCTTATTTAAATGGATTTTTAGAAGAAGAAATATTTATGGAACTGCCAGAATTTATTAAAGAAGCATTAAAAGAAATTATTGAAAAGGATGGTCAAAACAGTAATTTAGGAAAAATTGCTTACGAGATGCTCCAAAAATTATCACAAGATAACAAAGTTTGTAAATTGAAAAAGGCATTATATGGTCTGCGGCAAGCTGGTCGTCAATGGAATAAAATATTGAATGAAGAATTAGAAAACCTTGGATTAACTTCAGCAGCTAGTGACACATGTTTTTACTACAATATGAGTGAGGATCAATATACAATTTTGGTTGTATACGTTGATGATATTTTATATATATCAAGAAATAAGACAGATATTGAAAGAATTAAAGCTGGACTTGCAAAGAGATTTGAAATAAAAGATCTGGGTTTAGCACGACATTGTCTGGGAATTGAAATTAATCAAGTTGATGGAAATATTGAGTTAAATCAACAAAAATATGTAAAAGATCTTTTAAAAAGATTTTACATGGAAGAATGCAACCCAGTACGAACTCCTAGTGAATCTCAAGCTAAGTTACCAGAAGGAAATCAGCATCGAAGAAAAGACGAAGAAAAGCCATTTCGACAGTTAATTGGATCATTAATGTACTTGGCAATTGCTACTCGCCCAGATATCACGTTCACTGTCAATAGACTGTCACAATTTAACGATAAGTACCAAGAAGTTCATTGGTCAGCAGCGAAACGTGTATTGCGCTATTTACAAGGTACCCAGAATTATGGATTAGTGTACAAGAAAGATCAGTTGGGAATCCAAGGATTTTCTGATGCTGACCATGCAAATGATGAAAATGATCGAATTTCATATACAGGATATGTGTTCATGTTGAGTGGAGCTGCAATATCATGGCGTTCGAAGAAACAGCAGTCAGTTGCAATATCATCAACAGAATCAGAGTACGTGGCTTTATCAGAAACATTTCGTGAAGCACTATACCTAAGAAATTTGATGTTAGAATTAAAATTAAATGATTTGTCAATGGTAAATCTTGGTACTGACAACCGTGGAGCAAAGTACATTGCAGAAAATGCTACTTGTCACTCACGTACTAAACATATTGCTACAAGATACCATTTTGTTCGTCAATTGGTGAGAAATAACGAAATAAAATTGAGGCATGTTCCGTCTAAAATAATGCCTGCTGACATTCTCACGAAACCACTTCCAGGACCTTCACATTATCGTCTTGTTGATGCAATGGGACTAAAAATTTGTCAAAGTGCAAAATTTGAGAAGGGCGTGTTAAGTGACTAATTAAAATTTAGCACTTTGGCACCATCTGTATTATTTGTTTTTATTTATGTTGTCATAGAGACACAATTGTCAGTTCAGTTGTTATTAAGAAAAGTTAAGAGCACGACATATTTTTGTAATTCTTACTCTAAAATAAATAATATTAAAACGAAAACAAGGTTTAATATTTATCAGTCAATGCAACCGTACGTGCGTGGGTCGGTGGGTCAATGTAACCGTACGTGCGTGGGTCGGTGGGTCAATGTAACCGTACGTGCGTAGGCCGGAGGGTCAATACAACCGTACGTGCGTGGGCCGGAGGGTCAATACAACCGTACGTGCGTGGGCCGGAGGGTCAATACAACCGTACGTGCGTGGGCCGGTGGGTCAATACAACCGTACGTGCGTGGGCCGGAGGGTCAATACAACCGTACGTGCGTGGGCCGGTGGGTCAATACAACCGTACGTGTGTGGGCTGGTGGGTCAATACAACCGTACGTGCGTGGGCCGGAGGGTCAATACAACCGTACGTGCGTGGGCCGGAGGGTTAATGTAACCGTACGTGCGTAGGCCGGTGGGTCAATGCAACCGTACGTGCGTGGGTCGGTGGGTCAATGCAACCGTACGTGCGTGGGCCGGAGGGTTAATGTAACCGTACGTGCGTAGGCCGGTGGGTCAATGCAACCGTACGTGCGTGGGTCGGTGGGTCAATGCAACCGTACGTGCGTAGGCCGGTGAGTCAATACAACAGTACGTGCGTAGGCCGGTGGGTCAATGTAACCGTACGTGCGTAGGCCGGTGGGTCAATACAACCGTACGTGCGTGGGCCGGTGGGTTAATACAACCGTACGTGCGTGGGCCGGTGGGTCAATACAACCGTACGTGCGTGGGCCGGAGGGTCAATGTAACCGTACGTGCGTGTGCCGGTGGGTCAATACAACCGTACGTGCGTGGGCCGGTGGGTCAATGCAACCGTACGTGCGTGGGTCGGTGGGTCAATGTAACCATACGTGCGTAGGCCGGTGAGTCAATACAACAGTACGTGCGTGGGCCGGTGGGTCAATACAACCATACGTGCGTGGGCCGGTGGGTCAATACAACCGTACGTGCGTGGGCCGGTGGGTCAATACAACAGTACGTGCGTGGGCCGGTGGGTCAATACAACCATACGTGCGTGGACCGGTGGGTCAATACAACCGTACGTGCGTGGGCCGGTGGGTCAATACAACCGAAGGAGTGTGGGAGTGTCAATATCACTGCACGTGTTTGGTAGGGTGGATGGGTTAAAATACCACGACACAATTATATTAATCTAACTTTTTGTTCATTTTTGTAACGTTTACTATTTTAAAACTACTTCTCCTCCCAACTTTGTGTTTAAATTGAAATACAGTAAACTCAGTTAATGTATAAAATATGAAGTTTTAAAAGAATTATTCAATAATTTACTTAGAAAAGGTCAGATTTTACTTTATTTAAAAATAAAAGCTTACCGTAGACGCATATTTGTCAGCCATTTCAAAATTAAACGAAAACACAATTTTTCAAAACTGAAATGCCATTGTAAAATCTCCTGTCATTTGTATGGGGAACCACGTTCAGTTTCAGTGGACAAATCTAATATACGAGCTACCCCTTCTTGTTGCGGGCACTTTATTACACATTCCTCGTATGTCATGGTCATTCGACAAGATGTGATTTGCCACTTTTATTTATTTACTAGACATCTATTTTTGGATATGTAGACACGTAGAAAATACTTACTAAATGAATATTGTTTAAACTTTTTTAAATGTTTGCTGTGATTAGAATACGACAAGAGAAAAATATTATTACAGTAGTTAATAGAAGCTTTTTTATTATGCCTTTCAACATCACATTTATACATTTGTAAACACAAGAGTAAAAAAAAAAAAAAAAAAAAAAAAAAAAAAAAAAAAAAAAATGTTTAAGGAGCTATACAGTTTTTTAAAAGATGTAATATGTTCAGCCCTCTACCCAATTTAATTGAAATCTTCACTATCCTTCCCTTTACTAAACATTATCATCAATGTCAACAAATAAGACAATTTTACTTCGAAACTTAAAAATGCAACAATTAATGTATATATAAAATAGATACCGTACTACCAAACTTCCTGTTCACTCAAGGTTGAGGACTGAAACGCCAGCCCGAAACAATTTACTTATGTAAGACTAAAACCTCTAAACATTTTACACACCACCTAACTCACTCTCAACAGATATTAAAAACCCTCAATGATTTACTATGAGAACCATTGAGTCATAATGGTCATGAAAACCACCTGTCTTGATCGATTTTTCCACTTCTATGATGGATTATTTGGGTTTATTCACACTTCGTTTTCTTTAGGCACCTTGAGTTTCTCAGCCTCTAACGTGCTCCTAGAGTCATCTCCTAAAAGTTCATATGCCTACGTTCAATGCTGTTTGCCGTTGAGCACGCACCTTGGGTTTTCCCTAGCCACCTTGAGACTCTTAAGAGTTCATTGCTGTTTGCCAATGAGCATGTACCTTGGGTTTTCTCTAGGCACCTTGAGTCTCCTAAAAGGTCATTGCTGTTTGCCGATGAGCATGCACTTTGGGTTTTCTCTAGGCACCTTGATTCTCCTAAGAGTTCAATGCTGTTTGCTGATGACCATGCACCTTGGGTTTTCTCTAGGCACCTTGAGTCTCCTTAGAGTTCAATGCTGTTTGCCGTTGAACAAGCACCTTGGGGTTTCTCTAGGCACCTTGAGTCTCCTAAGAGTTCAATGCTGTTTGCCGTTCAGCACACACCTAGGGTTTTTTCTAGGCACGTTGAATCTCCTAAGAGTTCATAGCTGTTCACCAATGAGCATTCACCTTGGGATTTTCTATAGGCACCTTGAGTCTCCTAAGAGTTCAATGCTGTTTGCCGATGAGCAAGCAACTTGGGTTTTCTCTAGGCACCTTGAGTCTCCTAAGAGTTCAATGCTGTTTGCCGATGAGCATGTACATTGGGTTTTCCCTAGCCACCTTGAGTCACCTAAGACTTCATTGCTATTTGCCGTTCAGCACGCACCTTGGGTTTTCTCTAGGCACCTTGAGTCTCCTAAGAGTTCATTGCAGATTGCCGATGAGCATGCACTTTTGGTTTTCTCTAGGTACCTTGAGTCTCCTAAGAGTTCAATGCTGTTTGCCAATGAGCAAGCACCTTGGGTTTTCTTTAGGCAGCTTAAGTCTCCTAAGAGTTCATTGCTGTTTGCCGTTGACCATGCATCTTGGGTTTTATCTAGGCACCTTGAGTCTCGTAAGAGTTCAATGCTGTTTGCCGATGAGCATGCACCTTGAGTTTTCTATAGGCACCTTGAGTCTCGTAAGAGTTCAATTCTGTTTGCCAATGAGCATGCACCTTGGGTTTTCTCTAGGCACCTTTAGTCTCGTAAAAGTTCAATGCTGTTTGCCAATGAGCATGCACCTTGGGTTTTCTCTAGGTACCATGAGTCTCCTAAGAGTTCAATGCTGTTTGCCGATGAGCAAGCTCCTTGGGTTTTCTACATGCTGATATTGAGTACTACGGTTTTACGTAAGATAGTATTTTGAAAACAGAAAAAATACTCACATTAACCGATACAGGAATTCTATCCAATTCAGCCATTTATTGTCTACTTAGTGCAACTAAATAAAAAAGTGGCCACCCAATAACAACTGTTTAAATAGCCTTCTTTTATTTTATACAATAGACGAATCCATTTATAAAGAATTTTAATTAAATAGTCATAATTTTTGTCAGCTAAACACCCAACCTACTTTTTGATATGTAATTAAAAACATGGAAATATTGATTTTATTCACAATTAATTCACAAAAGTTAATAATCTAACAAAAAATGTAAAGTTCTACTTCATAACAGATTATAGTGGTAGATTACGGAAATCTATAATTCCACTTCAGGCAAGGGAAGTGCAGCTATGTGGGCGTTCTACGTCAAGACCTAACTTCATTAGTGAATCTTGTTACGGCTGTTGGCGTGGTCGAGGGGTCCGGCCTAACTAATGGCTCTCCCAGATTGTACTTAACCTCAATATAACTAACCTATATGTCACCTATGTGATTTTAAGATGACAATAATTATTTTAGAAATGTTCTACCTTTATTTTGGTTTGTCGTTTCATTTCTTTACAGATTTTATCAGATTAAATGCAGATTAGTATATAATTTCATGACACTGTAAAAAGGGTCGGTTTTTATGAGTTGTAGAACATATAATCTTGATACAAGTGTATGCGAATAAATTTAGTTATTATATATAAGCAGATATTACAGAGATGAAAATATTTTCTTTATTAGCATACTAGGGGACAACCCTGCACGCTTCCCGTGCCAACCCCGACACTTGCAGCGCTCGGTACACCTTAGCATGTGACTTTTGAATAAAAAAAAAAAAAAAAAAATAAAATAAATAAAAAAAAGATAACTGTATAACGTATAATCACAACGTTAAACTTATTTACAGTATATCGCTCACAATACTTACGTTTCTACCTATTTGTAGCACCCAATGGTATTATTTAGTCCATTTTAAACGTGTTCATTTCATTTGTTTACCCGCTAAAGATTAATTAATAGTGTAATATTAAACATGCATCAATCACAGAGCAGAATCCATAGTACAATCACATTTTGTGGAATCAATATTACAATGCCAAACATAGAAAATATACATGTTTATTTATTTACAAATAGCTGTTATTAATTAACTAAAATCAACCCAATTTTATCCTTATGGAACAATATTTTAGGGATGGTTTCTTCCCCTTAGAAGTACTTTATAAAGATGGAAATAATTTAGTTGTCCTATTTAAGACCTAAAGAAACAGTGTACAAAATTTCAGATGTGTACCTGAATGGGAAGTTGAAGAAGTAGTAATGAGTAAGTGAGTGAGCGAGCCAGGGCTTTGCCTTTTACATATATATACAGGGTGGAAAAATTGTAAATGCTTTCACAACTGTATGGCTTCACTTGTAAAAGTGAACTCTTGTACATGTTCATGGTTACAAAGAACATACTTTTTGATGCCATTAGTGACATTTAATCTTTTCTGAGGGACGACCCACTAGGAGTTGAACGAAAATCTTATTTGTAATCCTAGGTCAAGTTTGGTATCAAATGCAAGGTCTATTCAAGAGAAGTTAATTACCACAAATCGGACTTCCAAAGGTTTATTCTTTCTAAAATAGCGGGCATTTGAATGTCAAAATAACTAATTTGAATAATATTATTTCTCCACTATTTAACAGTTTTAAGTAAATTATTATAATCAAAAATAATACTTTATGGAACACAATTAGTCAAAAGAATTCAATTATCAAATTATCTATGGAAAAAAATAACGTTGTTTTAAAAGCGTTTCCATGTTTACCCCCCCCTCCCCACCCTGTATATAGATTACTTGTTGTAGAAATACAAAACAAGTTAATGAAAGTCACAGGACACATATTATTGTAATTTTATAACATAAAAATAAAAATTGAAAATTCTAGATTTATACTACCGTGGTATTATTAACCTTTTGTATTTATATAAAAAAACTTCTGTTTTGTGACGTTCCCTTGTTTTGTAGACATACAAATGGAAAATTATAAAATCGTACATACCCTATTATTTCACATATAACTAATGTACTATAGTGTAAGATATTATAAGGGTTTTATATGACTAGAAAAGATGTTTATGAGAATAAATTTAGTTAGTTAAAAATCTATCAAAATATATTACAGAGATAAATATAGTTTCTTTAGAAGAATATTACTTGTTCATAGACATAAAAATCAATTTAACGTCACCCTTTATAAATTTATTATAATATAACTATAAAATGTTAGTAAATAGTTAAAGGTACCGTAGTATTTTTAACATTTTGTATTTATATTGTAATAAACCTGTTGTGAGACGTTCCCTTGTTTTGCAGAGATAAGAAGAAAATTATAAAAACGTGCATATTAATTTTAAATTTAACTAATATACTAAACTATTATATAATTGATTTTTTGTAGGAACGTACGTTAACCGTTCATTCAAAATGGATACATATGTAACTTATAAAATACACATATTCAAACTCCCTTCCTGGCTTTAGGGCAGGCAAACATCGTAATAACATTCACTCCCACGTCCTTCGCATCTCTCCTACCTGATCAAACACTTAAATACGGTTCAAATTTGCGTTCTGAATATTTGCTCCCAACAATCCTACCATTTGTTGATTCAGAAGTTAGCTCTGACAAATTTATCAATGTACCTACGGCCCCTGCTGTGTCTACAACTGATCGCTCTGATAGCGTTAGATTATCTCCATTTTATGTAAACGTGATATCAAAACGGTTTCGTTGGATATTGCATATACACATATAGACCGTATAAAGAATATTTTAATCAAATTTAGTTGTCTAAAGGTGATTTATGCGCTTCCTAGACGCCTCACTAATCTTGACTTTTTTTATTACCGGTAGATAGAATCAAGTCTATATTTGATGAGAAAACACTTTTTATTCCGCGGAAATGACGTCCTATACGAAAGAAAAAGAAAATTCGAAAATTTTGAAAATGTTATTTTACGATTTATGTCCGTTATTTTTCGTGATTTTTTCTAAATTTAAAAAATTTCATGTAGTTTTTATGTGTTGAACATGAATTTGAAAACCAATTTGGTCTACAACAATTATTTCTCGAGACTTCACGGAAAAACTAAGTTGGCGGCAAATCATCTACGGTGGCCATATGCACAACGTTAGTAGGAGCTACAAAAACAAATTCTCACGTATTCTTGCCAGGCACCCGAATTTAATGCAAATTATGAATTTTTGATGAGTATATAGATGATTAAGATAAGTCAGTTTATGTTTGGTTAAATAAGTAAAATGTGTGTTCTCCAGGCCGAAAAATTAATTTTATTTTAAAAAACAATGATATATTTTTGTTCAGCATTAAAAAAAAGAAGCGAAATAAAAAAAATTGTTGAAAAGTTCCAATTCATTAAAAAGGTGGTTTTTTCACTATCATATAAAAAAACTAGTTTTTCGATTTTTCAGTAAAGAACGAATTTTCTGCGGCTAAAATTAAACTCCTCATGAGTTATGAATTCACATTTCATCACATTTTCAGAGGCGTCTAGAAAGTGCATAATTACCGTACCACCCACTCACCAAAACACACACAGGGGTATTGACCCACCCACCCACCCATACACGCACAGTGGTATTAACCCACCTACCCATACACACAGTGGTATTGACCCACCCACCCACCCATACACGCACAGTGGTATTAACCCACCCACCCATACACACAGGGGTATTGACCTACCCACTCACCCATACACGCACTATGGTATTAACCCACCCGCCCACCCATATACGCACAGTGGTATTGACTCACCCGCCTACCCATACACGCACTATGGTATGACCCACCCGTCCACCCATACACGCACTGTGGTATTGACCCACCCATACACGCACTGTGGTATTGACCCACCCGTCCACCCATACACGCACTGTGGTATTGACCCACCCGTCCACCCATACACGCACTGTGGTATTGTTTTGTATAGCAGGTTTTGAGAAACTGCAATCACACAGCGAATCGTTTTTGATTTTATATTTATAAGGGTTTATTTATCTATTAATTATTAATCAATTTTCATGTTTCTTTATTCATAAGATGCTAACCGTTATGTTATTCGCTGTTATTCATTAAATCAGTTTAATAGTATACATTAGTTGATTGATTGTATACATGCAATTACATTCCTTTGACTTATATTTTAAATATAACAGGGAGTTAATTACAAAATGAATTACGGTAGTTAAACTTTTCAAATATTTAATCCAACTGAACTGCCACGTCAGTAAATGGTTTTAATCACTCTTATCTTCACCAAATTATGGGCGAAACCTTTTGGTAACATTTTATACTCAATTTGCCCTCCAATCTGGATTAATGTTTATAGTATATTGATAAAATTATGTATAAGGCACTATTTTATTTAGACTTTTAGATAGATCCATATAGTAAACAGCATTAAACATTTTAGACTTTGGCAGAGCACCAAACCATAAATGGCAATGGTTTCAGATTAATGTCAGAGCTCACACTAATATATAGTGTTTGGAACAGTTATTGGATATTTCAAAAGTGTATTAGATGTTTGTACCACTTGTGTAGTGTATTCGCATTTCCCAAACAACATGGTATATATATATATATATATATATATATATATATATATATATATATAGCCCCCTAACATTGGTGCGTCAGTGTTAAAGAAATTTCCTAACATTTTGGCGTCAGTTTACATTGTGGCGTCAAGTATACGACGCCATAATGTAATCCCATTATAGTTTGGAAGTACGTTAAATTAAAAATTCTCAAAAATATTCATTTTGTAGAGTTAAAAATGTAGATTAAAATGGTATGGGTTATATTGTATTCAGTCAGCGCAATATTATTTAATTGAAAAATTAAAATTTGCCGTTTGACGTCGCAATGTAGGTCGATTAAAAAGTAGTATATAATTTGAAGTTCAAGCAGTTGCCGCGGCGAGCGTTGCTGTCTACCGGTGTATATTATTATACGCGTATTTACCACTATGGCGTCACTGTTCTCTGCTATCATTCTAGCGTCGCCAAGTTTGGCAACATCGCATTTGGCGGGTAATCGTGAATACTACAATACGGCATCAGTGAATCAGAACCTTGTACAGCAGGTCGGTCGGTAGGTGGGCGTGTGTTGTGAACGAGGCCGTATATAATCATTTAGCTTGTGGAAAATGGATTATATTACTTCAGTTCTTATTGATGTTTACTCCAATTACAATTTACTTTTTAAAAAACTATTATTTAGGTGAAATTAGAACCAAATTTCACATGCTTACCCATACTTTTAAATTAAAAAATAAGTTCTAGAGATAAATACATATACTGGGGAAGTAAAAGAATTTGCATATGTTCTTCAATTTATCATTCGGATTACAGATGTATTTTTTTTACTGTCATATGAACTTATTAAGAACTAGAATTATTTTTATTCGATTTAGGTTTGTGGGCATACATCTCTATTTAAATTTGGACTAACTATCCATTTTTGTTATTAGACTTCGATTTGAAATTATGAACTTACATATTTCACCTTCCCTCGCCAGTGACCTTCTTATCGACCAATACTGTACATTGGTAATGTAGCCCTCCCGTCTGGACATACTTGCAGTAAAAATAAGCCTTCCGTACACCCGTATGCGTATAGTAATAGTGGGTTTCGCTCCTACACCCATATACACCTAGTGATAATAGCCATCTCTCTTTCCCCGTCAGGTAATGTTTTGATCCTTCTGCCATCCCATACTCGTACAGTGGTATAGACCCACACACCCTCTCATACAGTCCCACGCATGTACAGTAGTATTTAATCAACCACCCACACATAATATACGTACAGTGATATTCACCTTCCCACCCCCAAATACAGGTACAGTGGTTATAACCAACCCACCCAGCCATACAAGTATAGTGGTAATGAACCAACCATCCTCACATATACTACGATGGTACTGAACCATCCACCTACCGACACAAGCCTAGTGGTATTGCCCCACCCAGCATACCATGCACGTACAGCGGTATTGAACCACCAACATATACGTACAGTGCTATTGACCCTCCTACCCTCTCATACTCGTACTGTTGTATTGACCCACTCACACACACACACACACTCACACGCGCACACGCATACGCGCACGCAAGCACGCACGCACGCACGCACGCACGCACGCACGCACGCACGCACGCACGCACGCACGCACGCACACACACACACACACACACACACACACACACACACACACACACACACACACACACACACACACACACACACACACACACACACACGAATAGTGGTATTGAACCACACACTTACGTATAGTGGTATTGACACACCTACCCTCCCTTGCACGTATAATGATATTGACCGACCCACCCACCCTAACACGTACAATGCTACTGACCCACCCACAAGCACTATACGTGTATGGAAGATTGGGAAGGCCAGTACCTCTCTAAATATAGATA
>JAQJVL010007140.1:0-25364 GCA_035578905.1 Stictocephala bisonia | reverse complement strand
AAAAATTCATGTATTCTATACAAAGTTAACTGCAAAATAGTCGCTACTCTGTTTAAGTACAAGTATTATATTAACTCGACGATCATACTCACTTGCAGGTATTGACGACACCCTTTACACTATACAAAGTTAATTGCAAAATAGTCGCTACTCTGTTTAAGTACAAGTATTATATTAACTCGACGATCATACTCACTTGCAGGTATTGACGACACCCTTTACACTATACAAAGTTAATTGCAAAATAGTCGCTACTCTGTTTAAGTACAAGTATTATATTAACTCGACGATCATACTCACTTGCAGGTATTGACGACACCCTTTACACTATACAAAGTTAATTGCAAAATAGTCGCTACTCTCTTTAAATACATGCATTATATTGACTGACGATCAAACTCACTTGCATTTATTGACCTTCCACTTAACACTATACAAAGTTAATTGCTAAATAGTCACTACTCTCTTTAAATACACGTATTATATTGACTGTCGATCAAACTCACTTGCATTTATTGACCACCCACTTAACGCTATACAAAGTTATTTGCTAAATAGTCAATACTCTCTTTAATTACACGTATTATATTGACTGACGATCAACCTCACTTCCATTTATTGACCTTCCACTTAACACTAAACAAAGTTAATTGCAAAATAGTCGCTACTCTCTTTAAATACACGTATTATATTGACTGACGATCAAACTCACTTCCATTTATTGACGACACCCTTTACACTATACAAAGTTAATTGCAAAATAGTCGCTACTCTCTTTAAATACATGCATTATATTGACTGACGATCAACCTCACTTGCATTTATTGACCTTCCACTTAACACTATACAAAGTTAATTGCAAAATAGTCGCTACTCTCTTTAAATACATGCATTATATTGACTGACGATTAAACTCACTTGCATTTATTGACCTTCCACTTATCACTATACAAAGTTAATTGCTAAATAATCACTACTCTCTTTAAATACACGTATTATATTGACTGTCGATCAAACTCACTTGCATTTATTGACCTTCCACTTAACACTATACAAAGTTAATTGCTAAATAGTCACTACTCTCTTTAAATACACGTATTATATTGACTGTCGATCAAACTCACTTGCATTTATTGACCACCCACTTAACGCTATACAAAGTTATTTGCTAAATAGTCAATACTCTCTTTAATTACACGTATTATATTGACTGACGATCAACCTCACTTCCATTTATTGACCTTCCACTTAACACTATACAAAGTTAATTGCAAAATAGTCGCTACTCTCTTTAAATACATGCATTATATTGACTGACGATTAAACTCACTTGCATTTATTGACCTTCCACTTATCACTATACAAAGTTAATTGCTAAATAATCACTACTCTCTTTAAATACACGTATTATATTGACTGTCGATCAAACTCACTTGCATTTATTGACCTTCCACTTAACACTATACAAAGTTAATTGCTAAATAGTCACTACTCTCTTTAAATACACGTATTATATTGACTGTCGATCAAACTCACTTGCATTTATTGACCACCCACTTTAACATTATACAAAGTTATTTGCTAAATAGTCAATACTCTCTTTAATTACACGTATTCTATTGACTGACGATCAACCTCACTTCCATTTATTGACCTTCCACTTAACACTAAACAACGTTAATTGCAAAATAGTCGCTACTCTCTTTAAATACACGTATTATATTGACTGACGATCAAACTCACTTGCATTTATTGTCCACCCACTTAACGCTATACAAAGTTATTTGCTAAATAGTCGATAATCTTTAATTACACGTATTCTATTGACTCAGTCACCTAACTCACGTGCATTAATATGACTCTATAGACAATGTGAAATTACAGTCTACAAACGTCCCCACAGTACGGCTGAGTATTATGTAACGATGAAGCTCGACCCCTTGTGGCCAATGTCGTACAGTTACTTACTATGATTACTTTTCATTTGAATAGTCGGTTGACGGTTCGGTCTAGATATAGTATTCTAGAACAGTTTACCTAGAATCGATAGAAATTCCCCAGCTACGATTGTATGATATATAAAACTCACAACCTAACGAACCGTCACACCTGTAATATTGAAGTAACAATACTTTTAAAGCATCAATCACAATAGGTAATAATCTTTATAGACAGAATATTTCATGGCTTCAGATTTTGTATAGTTGGAAATATGTATGATTTAAAAGAATTTACCTTTTCAGCCAGAGAGACGAAGTGGGAAGCTAAGGGCCCTTCAGGCTGTTACTGCGAGGTAACGGTTCAAGCCACTTAACCTCAAACACTTTGATTGTATAGGCCAGTCTCTATCAACATTGATAGAAAGGGAAACCTGATTTTATTTAATTATGTACTGATTTTGAAAAAAAATAGCGCTATCTCTTATTTTTGGTTTTAAAATAATTTCAACTTTCAAACCCAGTTATCATTATAAAATCAATCCAATCTTATCTCTTAAAAAACGGATTTAACAATTAGTGTAATATAAACCAACCAATTACTATAGAAATTTTGCCTTCTAGGAAAGTTTGAAAATTCCTAGTTTATATTTATACAACTATAAGGTTATATATGAATTATCTTTTTTCTACTATTTCAATAAAGAGTTTAAAGATATTTATATCGACTTTTCCTGTTCCAACCAATTACTATAGAAATTTTGCCTTCTAGGAAAGTTTGAAAATTCCTAGTTTATATTTATACAACTATAAGGTTGTATATGAATTATCTTTTTTCTACTATTTCAATAAAGAGTTTAAAGATATTTATATCGACTTTTCCTGTTCATAATAATTGTTTACGTGTGTTGTGTCGTGTCTTGGATCACCGCCTCTATCGACCTTGTTTGTAGTGTTCGTGTAAGTTTAGATCTCAAATAATAAAACATTTTGAACGTAATTTTCTCTAAATGATTTGTTCTTGCTATTAAATTTATTAGTGATCTAAGTGTATTTCATGTTTTAAGGTTATTTTCAAGTTAAGTTAATTTATTTAGAAACAATATTTAGCAACTAGCCTAGTTTTGTGAAATAGAACAAATTAGTATTTTCTCGTTTTTGTAGAAATATAAAAATAAAACATTGCTGCTTGAAAGTCTATAATTTAAGTTGGCGATATTCATTGTTCTCGGAGAATTTGGAAATAATAGCACGTTTACTTTTAAAAAAAGCAAGTTAAAAGATTAAATCTGATATTAAGTAGTTTAGAACTGAGACCCATCCCCCCCCCACCAAAGCTGGGAAGCGTGCCAACTGGGGGATGGCTCAAAACGAGTAAAGCGATGGGATCACGGGTGGCAGTTGGAGGGTCAAAATAAAACTCGGCAGCTGAGCAAAACTATAACATTGAGCACATGGCTTTAACCTAGTCTGAGAAACATCTAGACAAAGAACACAAATTTAACAAAACCCTGAAACACAAGCAAGAACGATTAATATTATTGAAACAAAATATTCTCACCAAAAGGGTGATTAGATATTAAAACTTACAAAATGAACACTTACGTTTTAGGTGCCTTTAGCCTCGCATGTCTATTTCTGCAGGCAGCACAAGACAAAAAAACGAACAACCTGACAACCTGCTGGAACACGGAACGAACGGAACTGAGCCAACGGCCACCAAATTACGCGAAACGCCGGGCAAAAGCGAATCTCAGGCAGCCCGGCAGACCACGACGGAAAAAAAAATGTACCGGTCAAAAGACCCGGTACAACCTCCCTCTGCAAAACCTCAACACACCCAGGCAGGGGAGAAAACTCGGTACCTCAGGGAACCAAACAAAAGAAGACGAAGAGACCTCCAAAGAGTGGTGTTCCAAGGACGCCAAAGAGAATCTAAGAGGGGAAACCCCTCGAACAGGGAGCGAACTACCCTGACTGTCGGGCCCGACAAGAAAAAAGAGAGAAAGAGACTCTCTCAGAACAGCCACCTAGGGCGCAGAGGTGATCAATCTCTTTGCCCCAAGAAACCCCCAGGAACACCAACTCCTGGACCAACCGTTCCCCGGAAAGCCTTAAGCTGGGACACATGGGCTTTCCTGAACACCCTGCCTGACTGGGGATCAACCAGCAGAGCAGTCACCGGTGACAAAAACCTGTCGATGCGGTGGGGACCAGACCACCGATAGCACAACTTTGCAGCTCTTCGTTCCGCGGCCGAACTGACCGGGTGAGCCTGACAAAGAACCAGATCTCCAACCTGAAAAGGGTTAGGAGTACGACCCTTATCATACCTCCTCCTTACTCTCTCTCTAGCACGTAGCAGGTTGCGCCGAGCAGCCCGCCACGTGGACACTACGTCAGTGGCACCTGGCGTAGGTAGATGATCCTCTAGCCTCCACAAGTTGGACAAAGGGTTGTTAGGAGGGTAGCCATGTAGAATCTCGAAGGGAGTGGCATTGTGACTCTCATGCTTGGAAGAATTGAAAGCAAGCTGGAGCCAAGAGAGACTCTCATCCCAGGTGTTCTGCTTCTCAGCATGGAAAGTAATAAGGGCAGACCGAAGATTGCGGTTGAACCGCTCTGCATGAGAAGGCTGTGGGTAATACGGAGAGGTAGTCACATGCCGGATACCATTGCCAAAACAGAACCTACGAAACTCGTGTGAGGTAAACTGGCTACCGTTGTCGGACACAAGAGTGGAAGGCACACCAAAGTGCTGGAAGAGTTGGGACTGGAGAGCACGGATGGTGAGCTTAGCCGTAGCACTCCGAAGTGGGAAAAGCCAAACGAACTTCGAGAAAGCATCCACACAAACAAGTAGGTAGGAGCTACCCGACTTGCTACGGGGAAAAGGACCCACGTAGTCGATGAACACCTTCTCAAAAGGACGCTCGGCCACCTCAGAAGATAATAACCCTAACTTTGCATTCTGACTAGGCTTGCTGAGAGAGCACAGGTGACAAGCCCGCACTCTGCCTGCAACATCCCGGTCCATGCCCTTCCAGATGAAGTACCTACGAATCTTAGCGATGGTCTTATGAATGCCAAGATGACCGCCCACAAGAGAAGAGTGATAATATTGAAAGACCATCGGTACTAGATGACTAGGCAGCACTACACGGGGTTCACCCCTCTGTCAAGGACGGCAACAGAGTACCCCTTTGGACAGAAAATAGGGAGGGTGGGCACCTCCCTCTTGAAGCTCACCTAAGATGACTGACAGCTCAGGATCTTTCTGCTGATGGGACAGTAGGTCGTCAAAAGCCAGAGGAAAATCCAGAAGAACAGCACCACACTGAGCAACAGCCTCAGTCGGTGGATCACTGGGTTCGTGGTACATGCGGGAAAGAGCATCCGCGATGACATTCTGGGTACCCCTAAGATGTTGAACTCGGAACTTAAAGGCCGAAATTTTGACCACCCAGCGACAAATTTTCCCAAGCTGTCTGGGATGGGCAAGAAGCCAAGACAGTGCCTGATTGTCCGTCTCCAGCAAGAACTCATCGTGTTCCAAGAAACGCCGAAACTTGTCCGTACCGAAGACAACAGCCAGACACTCTAACTCATAGATGGAAGAAGCTTTCTGTTCCTGGTGAGACAACGTCCTCGAAGCAAAAGCGATGGGCTGCCTGACCCCATCAAACTCCTGAGAAAGAACAGCAGCAATGGCGGAGGAGGAGGCATCAGTCTGAAGAATGAATTCTCTGCTGAAATCAGGCATACGCAGGACAGGAGGTTGCATGATAGCCTCCTTGAGAGCATCAAAGGCAGTCTGCTGAGCTTGGCCCCACACAAAAGGGACACCTTTCTTTCGCAGCTCGTTCAACGGGGCAGCAAGCTCGGCCACGTTAGGGATGAAGCGACGGTAAAAATTCACCATCCCCACAAAACGGGCAATCCCCTTGGCATCTCTGGGAGGAGGAAAATCCCGAATGCCCTGGGTCCTCGCAGGATCATCATAGATTTTAGGAGAAGTTGAAAGGTCCTACGCACATAGTAAGCCTTGAAAGCAGCAATCACACAATGATGTAATGGTTGTAGGATGGATATGGTATTGGTGGGCAGGAATATGATTTTGGTGTTTGGATGTTCAATTAGAGGGTGTCCAGGGGCATTGTCAATCACCAGTAAGGCTTTGAAAGGCCAGTTTTTGGATTGAAGGTAGGCCTTCACCTCAGTAACGAAATAGTTGGTGAACCAATCGCGAAACAAATCTGCAGTGACCCAAGCTTTTTTGTTAGACCTCCAAAAAACTGGTAGATGATTTATATATTTTCCTGGTAGAGCTCTTGGATTCTGTGGGAGATGCCCTCCTTCCAACGCTTTTTTCTTTTTTTTTTTTTTTTACTTTTTTAGACTCTCGGGCTAAACCCGCGGTTACGGGCGGTTTACTGTATTGTTCTTAGGGAATTAAAACCGGCATGGCCGACAGCCTCTGCAGACTCTTAAATTAATTCGACTGTTCTTCGGAAAGCGAGTTAGGCTGTTGTCACAACTCTACTGCCTAAAAAAGCCTAGTATATATTTTATATGTCATATATTTGCATTATACAAGGTGTCCCGACAGTAAAGTGCCAAACTGCGGGAAATGGTTATATAGGTCAAAAAAAAAAAAGAAAAAAAAGAAAATCAAGAACAATTTTTCTGTCCAAAAACGCTTCGTTTACCAGATATCCGCCTTGTTGTTTTTTTCACAACAGAATTTTTATCTCCGAGTTGGTTTAATCGATCTTTATGAAACTCGCTATGCATTTTACAATAAATGATACCTAATTTAGGAAAAAATCAACTTGATCTAATTTAAAATTTCATAATGGCGGCCAGTTTTAATTTTTAAACGAAAATTGCGTAAAAACGGCAAAAATACGAATTATTACTAAAAATATGGTTTTTTAAATAAATTTATTACCAATATGTCAGTATCAAAAAAGTTAGAATCGGACAAAAAATAACTGAGACGCATTGACATTTGTATTCTAACTTCATAGGGATATCTCATAGTCATCTCTGTGGATGGATCTTAGCCAGGTCTGAGCTGTCCTGTGATCTTTCAGGAAGGAAAAAAACATTAATAAAAGGCTTAACATAATAACTTTTACATTCTGGAACACAACATTTACCTGGCATAATAATAACAGGTTCCACATATCGCCATCTCATAAATATAAATCAGTAAACAAACAACGTAAAAGGTGAGCGACACCGTGTTTACTTGACAGCCACGTGGTTGTGGTGGTTGGCGTTGTCTGCCGTCCGCCCCATGCAGTGACGTCGAGCCGTGAGTGGTGGGGGAGCAGCGTGGCCTGGGAATCTAGTGTGGCCTTGACTCTTGACATAGTTCGGCACGAGCCGAATATGTGTACCGAAGCGACTTTTTCACCGAGACCCAAGGACTCTACTCCATTGCCCTCGCCAGGTAGAATGTCTTTCTTCCAGTGAGATGGTTTTTTCTGGATAACTGAAGTTGCTTTTTCACCAGGGCCCATGGACTCTGCTTCATCGCCCTCACCAAGTTGACTGGGCGTTGGGTATTACTTTAAGAATCTTGGAGATTTGTCAAGTAATACCAGTCCTATTCCCACAGCTTCTGCAAGGCCGATTATTGTAATCTTAAAGTTATCAAAATGTTCACTACAGTAAGATTAAAAAAACATAACTGCAGTAAATTATTTATGTCAACTTAAGGAAGAAGGTAAACTGTAGAAAATTAACTGTATTGAAATGAACTTATAATGTAATAAAAAAAATAATATAATAAAGGTTTACAACAGCTTTAAAAAAAATAAGTAAATCAAGTGTAGGTTTTAAATAGTAATTTAGATAGTAGAGGAGGGGGTGCAAATGTGGAAACCCACTTTCTTTTTTATTTATAAAAATTCAGAAACTTCATATTTAAACTTAAGAAATTTCCTCAATATACCTTATAGTGTTGAGAATTGGGGTTCACATATTATAAGTGATAAAAATAAGTTCTTTAAAAGATAAAAAATATGTAGTAAACTTACTACAATTTTAGGTTTTTGAAAAAAATGCGGGTAATGTGGAAACACCATTTAAATAGTCTAGATCTACAATAAATCAATGTTTATAAACATAAAGGATGTGGAATATTTAACTTTCTTCATAGTAGAATGTATTTTTATTGATTAAAAAACATTATCTGTTGATTAAAATATTACAACAATATATTCAACTGGTTACAAAAGTACAAAGTTAAACAAGTTAGCAAAGTGAAATAGGCGCAAGAAGCAAATGTCTTTGATTAATTAAACATGCTGTTCCAGACAGATGAATATTCTTCCTACTTGCAGAAATCGCAAATATAATTTTCAGTTTCCGCACCGGCACACTCTGAGTGGCTCCACTCGTCACATAACTGACACTGAATCCATAGTTCACTACGCATATCTTGCGAAAAGGGATTCCCACAAAATATGCATAGGGCATCTTCTTCGACAGGCTTTTCGTGACCAATCGGAAGCTCTAAGTTAGACTCTCCTGAAGATATGGACTCTTCACCATCCGATCCCTCTTCCAAATGTAGGCGTTTTTTGCATTTTGAAAAAAGAGGAGGAGCTTTGAGTATTTTATTAGTTTTCTTTCCAACAGCAGGTTGCTTCAGTTTATTTTTACTCTTAGATAGAGACTCTGCGAGCTGATTTTTATACGGCGACGATGTGAAAACAGCGCTTGAACTTGGCTTACGACCTCTATTGGATGTTTTCTTCTTCAAAGGGGGTATTGGCATTATTTCTTGAGGCGACACATAGTAACCTTTTGAAGAGGTGCTTGGAATGGCAGGATTCCCTGAAGGAGTGCTCGGAAAGTTTGGAAACTCTGAAGAGGTGCTCGGTTTAGATACATACTCTTGAGCGGTGTTCGGCAACTCTCGATCCTCTGACTCGATGCTAACTGCAGGTGCTGAGGGAAGGAAATCGACATCACTGAAAACAGTGCGGTCACATGGAAATATGCCAGTCTCAGAGAATCCCTTGGAAGCAATGGTCCTAAGGGTCGGTTGCTGTGCCGCAGCCATTGGTGAACGAACTCGCTGTAGTATGTTTTGAGGGTGCCCATGAATGTTTTATCAAGTGGCTGAGTCTTATGCGAGATGTGAGGTGGAATACTCACAATTGTAACATGGTTCATCCTTGCACGTTCGATGACATTAAGATTTCTCGCGTGGCTATTGTGTCCGTCTAAGATTAGCAAAACAGGTGACTCCACTGTGGGATGCGTCTTGGCGAGAAAATGTTCAAACCATTCGGTAAAAATCTCTGTCTGAATCCAACCAGAAGGGTGGCATTTCCCGACAGCTCCAGGTGGTGCTCCTTTCATTAGAGTGTCTGTCCAAGTTTCTTGGGGAATATCATCATTGGCGGGACAAAGGTTCCACCAGTGATCATGCAACATATAACAGTTACCAGTGATCCTCGCTCAGCAGATGTGATTGCCCCTACTTGACGTTTACCTTTAAGTCCTACCACATGAGGGTATCTTACTTTGTACCACCGTGAGCCCGGTCTCGTCCACGTTGTACACGCAATCAGCTGAGTAATTATGTTTTTCGTACTCAGCCTCCAGCATGTCAAAGAACTTGCATATAGCTTCCTTGTTGAACCCATTGGCACGCGAAAATGAGGTCCCTATAGGCTTATGGATTGTAATTTTGTTTTTATGCCGTCTGATGAAAAGATCAAACCAGGCCCTACCAGCAGAATTTGAGGTAAAAGGATGTTTGATATTATTTTTTTGAGCTAGTTGATAAGCCATTTTTTTACGTCTAATCTAGTCAGACCATAAAAACGATTGTCCATTTCTACCAAAAATGTTACCAACTGCTCTTCCATATTTTCAGGTAGGACAGGCTTTCGTCCTACTTTTAATCCAACGCATTCTTCAGGAGACAAACTGCTCTTTACGAACCGCTGAAGAGTCGTCTGTGGCACTTTAAACTCTTTTACACATCTTCTCAAGCCCATTTTATTTTTTCTATAAGATGTTATAGATTTAATCATATAATCTGGATCCCACCTCTTCAAAAGAGCCTGTCGCTTTGGTCCGATGAGTGTCCGTGGCATCTAAAACAAAAGCACATAGCGTTTTGAAAACAATGCACTTGATGAGGGCAATGTGGAAACGTTTCCACATTTCCCTCATGCACATGTTTCCAAGTTAGCCACACTTTAGCCATATTGGATTTTAAGAAACATCTCGACCATACGTGATCTTTTGATTCATTGAAATACAACAATATATTCCCTATAATCTCTTTACCAAATACTCTGAAACGAATTACCCTACCTCTATAATAAGTTGGACTAAATAATATCTAAAACTTACCTCTAAAAACTTACAAAAATTTTAAAACAAAAAGCAACGCACCACCGTTAAACACACTATCCAACGCACACCTATAGGAGCGGCCGTAGATAAGGGGCTAGGCGCTGGCTTGCCACGCTGCCGGTCCGGGTTCGATTCCCGATGTGACCACTAATAGATTTTGCCCTGCCGCTCCCGTGGTTCGGAAATCACGTAAAGCCGTTGGTCCCCAGGTTAAGTGTTAGAGAGGGCTCCTTAGCCCTAACTTAGCCTGGTAAAATAAGACAAACTTTAACTTTTTTTTAACCTAGCGCTTCCCCGTGAGAAATACAAACTAGAGAAACAGTTTGCGACGTTCGCCACTAGAGGGAAGCACTTGACAGTCAAAATCCTTGACGTTTCCACTATACCCTCATGTTTCCACATTTGCACCCTCTCCTCTACTTTTTTTACTATATATTTTAAATAGTAATTTAATTTTATAAGCATTTTTTATGCGATGGAATATATTTTTTAGATATCAACTAAAACAAAAACAACTTTTGGAGACATAATCAATTTATTTTATATAAAAACTGTGGGCTTGAAATAAGACAATGAAAATATGAAATATCTATAATTAAGTAATAAAGGATAGGTATACATTATTGTTATATTAGGTAGAATATACATCCCCTTTACCAGTTGAATATCTTCCCTCTTCTGAGATGGTGTTGTCTGGATGACTAAAGCGACTTTTTCACCTAGGCCCAAGGACTCTGCTCCATAGCCTTCGCCGAGTTGAATATCTTTCTTCCAGTGAGATAGTTTTGTCTCGATGATCAAATAAAATCACTCTTTATTGCAGCGACATTGAACAATGTATTGAAATCGTAAAAAATAAATGTATTAAGATTTTTGCAGTCTCGCCACATTAAAACCTCATTCAGACATACAAATCTATCATACGTTCACACTCCAATCACTCGACAATCTTTCAACGTTGGGTTCAGTCTTCTAAGTGACAGGTCTCCCAAATCGTATTTCATAAATTCGGACTTATGGTCATTACTGAAGTGACTGCGTCAGCAGGGCCCTTAGGCCTCTGATCCATCGCCTTCGCCGAGTTTAATATCTTTTCTCCAGTGAGGGAGTGGTGTCTGAATGACCAAAGCGACTTTTTCAGCTAGGCTCAAAGACTCTTCTCCATCGCCCTCGCCAAGTTGAATATATTTTTATCCAGTGAGATGGTGTTGTCTTGATGACTGAAGCGACTGCTTCACCTAGGCCCAAGGACTCTGCTCCATCACTTCGCCAAGTTGAAATATCTTTTTATCCAGTGACATGATGTTCTCTGGATACCAGAAGTGACTGCTTAACCAGGGCCCAAGGACTCTGCTGAGTCGCCTTCGCCAAGTTGAATATCATTTTCTTCAGCGAGGTGGTGTTGTCTGGATGACTGAAGCGACTGTTCACCTAGGCCCAAGTACACTGCTCAATTGCCTTTGCGAAGCTGAATAACTTTTTCTCCAGTGAGATGGTATTGTCTGCATGACTGAAGCGACTTTTTCATCTAGGCCAAAGAACACTGTTTCATCGCCTTCACCAAGTTGAATAACTTTTTCTCCAGTGAGGTGGTAATGTCTGCATGACTGAACATCTACAAAATGAAAAACTTTTGAAAATTGTTCCATTTTGCTTACTATTGCAATGGTATAAATTTAATGCTAAGGATACTAATAAAACAAAAAAAATCAAGAAATGTCTTATTTATTGGTACAAATAAGCTAATAGGATATATATATATATATATATATATATATATATATATATATATATATATATATATATACTACAATTTATAGTCCTTTTTAGTTTCGAAACAATGGCATCTTCTTTCGTGAGGCTAGTTTGCTCCGTATAATCCCATCTCTAGCTATTGGCCCACAAACTGATTTTGATGCTTCTGAAACAAGTTTATATAACACACCGTTCCACTGTTTGAGTGTGACAGGGAGTTTCACTTCCAAACCATTTGCAACATTGTCTTTTAACTCATCTTCGGTTAGTTTTACCAGAAGAGGGGTTTCTGTTACACTCAGATCGGCAAAAAAAAACAGGTCTTCATAGTTGGTTGTCTCAAAGTTCAAAGTAGGTATTTTAAACTGCCGAACGCTCTCTGGATTTGAAATACGGGCTTTCAATATTCTGCGATATCCTAGTTCTGTAATGAATTCATGATTATCAGCTAACATTGTTAACATAATATTTTCAAGATGTGCAAAATAAGCATTACGTTGAATTACAGGGTCCACTATTTTCTTCAAGTTTTCACTTAGGTAACGGCTTTTTCTGATAGTGTCCATAACATGTTGTGCTCTATTGGTGCAGTTTGGGTTTTTTTTATAGGTTCTGAGAAGCCTTTGAGACCAGTAGTTTCCCCGTCCAAGTGAGTAAGCAAATGTCGTAAATGAAGTTCGTTAGCATGCAGTTGGCATATAAACCACTGCAAAGGTTTCTTCTGGTCAAGCTCTATGTGACGAATTATTCCCCTTTTAGGCCCAGGGTTTGCAACAGTGCCATCACAACCTACTGTACACATTTTAGATAAGTCAACATTATTTTCGATTAAATATTGTAAAACATCTTTCGCTATATCTTCAGCTTTTCCTGATCTCGCAGTAACACTTCCAACGTAAACACTGTGTGGTTCACCAATTATAGAGTTGTGTGATTCACTAATTACTTTTTGTGAAATTTATCTCTCTTTAATTCTTGAATTGTGATGTTATCTTTTTTCCGTCAAACTATAGGCCAACTATTTAAATGTCCGATTTTTATAAATCACTACGTATTTGGATCTTTCTCGACGAATCTTGGATCGATCAACTACCAAGCCTATGTTGTCATTATAGATAATTCCAACATCTTATAAAACAGATGATGCGATCATAGCAGCTGCTCTGTCAGACATCCAGTGCGGTCACATGCAAGGGCTAAGGATGGTAAACTTAACCTCATTTGTCCTACTGAAGATCGATGTTGAGAAGAAGAATTTGAACAGCCGGGAATAGGTTCGGCACTATAATCGTCATTACCAGCACTTTCAGGACTAGAATTAATATTTGTAATGCTGTCTTCTTCCATCTCGTCAATAAGCTCTTCAGTAGTTTCAACTTGGACTTTAGTTGACTTGTTACAAAATAGAGAACGAGATATACGCATTTTACCTTCAGGGCTCGTTCTGCCCTCTTAATTTTTTTAGCAGTTGTTACACCATCAATTGATCCAATAGCCACCTTCCTTTCACTTCTTTGGTCTATCACAAATTGTCTCTCCTCCTGTGGAACTTTGGAAGTTTTTTCACAAGAACACGTGTTAAAATCTTTACACTTACTGCTACTAATATCAAATAAAATTTGAGAATTGTTAATGAAAGTGTTAAGTTTCTCTTGATAGCTTAAAACATTCTTTCGCTCTCTGTAAGGCTTCATAATACACCTGTATTTGTCATGATAGGCTCGAATCAACTGCAAAACTCTCTTATGTGAAACGGTGGGGATTGAAGCTTTGAGCCAAATGTTTTCAAATTTGACAGCTAATCTCTCAGATATTTCATTAAGAGTTGGCTCTTTACTGTTCAAATTAGGTTTCATTTCATTCCTCTCAAACAAATAACACTGCATTAACTCTTTGTATGTCGGGAGACATGTCTTTTCAAGTCTTGAGGGAAGCCGAATACAGGACATAGGCCTACTGTCACATTTCTATATTTTACTTGAACCTTATGTTCCATATTGCCTTGAGAAATAAACTAAACACATTTACTGTTATTAAGTTATGGTAAAGAACTTATTTTTAAAAACACAACACTGCCACTTTTAGTATCAACTAAACATAACCTAAAATCACACCATGTGAACATGTGCTTTCTATGTGGTGCAACGCAGAATGCTGTTAAAGTAAACACAGCTGTCACAATGAGAAGGAACCAGTTTAGCCAACTTAACTAACTGCAAAAACAAATATACCGATTTACTATACAATTATAATATATACTATACGTGATTTTACTGTAAATTAGATATGTAAATTTGTGTAGTTACATTTGTAAAAAATGAACATTTTCTTAAAAAGATCATTATAGAGATTTCTTGGGGCACCTGCAAACAAAGTTTTACACACTACAAATTTTTTACATGTTCTAAATAGAGCTTGAGCAAAAATATATTCACTATTCCATTTAAATTATTAAAATATTTAGGAATGTTTATACAATATATATATATATATATTTTTTTTTTTTTTAACGAAATATGACATCTTTAGGTGGCTTAAGGCACCTCAAGACATTAACCAATCAGAATCAAATTTTTAGGGTGTTTTCTATTCGGCAAGAAGCAACTTTCTGCCACTATTCCATTTCAAGTTTTTAAGTTTGAATTTTTTCACTCCACCCTAAAATATATATATTGTTACACCCTGCCAGGTTAGGGTGTAGCGGGGGGGTTGTGTATACCAAGGGCAAACTCGCTTACCTTGTATTCCTGAACTGTACACCATCCGTCATTGGCTGCAAGGGGGCAGGTATTCAGTGGGTAGGCTCATTGAGTGACGCAGAGGCTATTCTTAAGATACTTTATTGGAAACCACCTTAGCACAGGAGCAACCGCACCTCACTCGCCGAATTTACACACAAGAGCTCCCTTACAAACAACCCCACAGCCCTATATCGAAATAACACCCGGACCGAAGGTCACGGCACCTCGCGGTACAGATCGCGGACTTTAGCTGTGCGCGTGGTGATAGGCGGGAGGGGTAGCGGGGTAGTGTTATGCGCTCTGTCCTGAAAACACTGAGTCATCTGCAACAACCTCCTTACTGAGCATCGTAATGAAAATAACAACTAACCCTACCTACCTATGTATTTACTATGAAAAAATGTTCAGCAAAAAAATCAACATCACCCCTGTTGTATATAATTACCAATAAAAATTCATAAAATAAAAATTTCCATCTGAACTGTTAAGATACTTCAAACAACAACAAAAATTCCGTTTCTTGGAAAAACCTGTACGATGAAATTTAACAGAACCATAAATACTGTCTTTTCTAAAAAAAATACTTTAAAAAATATAATCTTCTTTAAAATTAGGGCTAAAATAAGTCTTTTCTGTGACAGTGATGAGTGTGGTTGTCATTTGTGCCTAGTTATTTGTTCAACCAGTGCGTGCGGTTTACACCGATTATTAATATAGCCGTAGTTACTGAGTATTTTATTTGTTATATATTTTGTTAGTTGTAGTGTTTGTTAATTTTCCACAATGACTGATGAGTTCAAGTCGCTAGTCAAGAATAGAGTAATTCATAGTCAGGGCCGCGAAATTATCGTTAACGTGTTTAAATTTATGAAGGAAGAGGCAGCCCGAAAAACTTTAAATATTCCGTAGGCAAAGGCTCGTCAAAGAACAGCAGCAGCTACGGGGGTATCAGAGCGAGTTGTAACTCAAATAAACAGAGAGTTAAAGAAATTGCATGTTAGTGGTCAGTGCGAGGCATGTTTTACTACGCCAAACAAAAACTGACAGCGACGTAAAACAGTAACCTATTTAGATGACTTCGATAAATGTGTAGTGAGAAGACTAAGGTACAATTTTCATATAGAAGAATATAGAATACCAACTTTAAAATTATTGAGGGAGGCGCTAAAAAAGTAATAAACTTTCAGGGT
Organism: Stictocephala bisonia; assembly: GCA_035578905.1. NCBI lineage: Eukaryota > Metazoa > Arthropoda > Insecta > Hemiptera > Membracidae > Stictocephala > Stictocephala bisonia. The sequence goes on along the minus strand of JAQJVL010007140.1, from coordinate 9,353 downwards.
TGTGATAAAAGTTTGAGACGCATATTAAAGGATTTAGGATTTACTTGGAGAAAGACAGCAAACAATAGAAAGTTGTTAATTGAAAAACCAGATATCCGAGAAAAACGGATAACATATTTGAGAGCGTTGAAAAGCTACACGGAGCAAGGACATCCAATAATTTATTTAGACGAGTCTTAGGAAAGTGCAAGCACGTGGAGAAGATAGAAAAAAACTCTGCAGCGGCAAACCCTAGATAGACAATATTATAGAATCCTTTGTTATATCAGTTGGAAATGAATCTGATACAGACAGTGACTGTCTTTCAGAGGAGGAGGAAGAGTTAAGTGGGATTGAAGAACTCTAATGAAGTAAAATGATTGTCACATTCATATATCATTATAAGATTCATGTTATATTATATTCACATTCATTATATATTCATTATAAGAAAGTACTTATAAGTTACTTAACTTTTTACTAACTATTTACAAAAATAAAATGCCTAAGTAATATTATTACAGTCGTTTTAAATGAAGTAGACAAAGAAGCAGGAATAATAGCAATAATAATGTGTTTCTTGTGTTTGTGAAATTTACATACTTTCCGACTTACCATAAAAATACAGTTACCACAATACATTTAATGTTTTCAATTTATAATACTTTTTCCGATACATGTTTAGCTGTCAAATAGTAAAGTGTAACCGATATAGAACCTGAGAAAAAGTTTCGGCGCCTTCATTTCAGCGGTGAGCCCGTGAACGCAACCCGTAAAACATATTGTGTTTGTTTGTTGAATGGGTAGTAGTTTGTTTCCGCGCGCAGAGCTAAAGTCCTCGATGTGTACACACCTCCGCTAGGCTGGACGTCCATGCACCTCGGCTGACTCCTCCCTGCCCCCTGGCGTTGTCCCCGAGGAAGCTGACCACACCTTCCCCCTCTCTTTATAACCAGACGCGGGAATATGGGCCCCGCGTCACAATATATATATATATATATATATATATATATATATATATATATATATATATATATATATATATATATATATATAAGTTATATAAATAAGTTATATATATATTTCTTTCAAAGTTTTACACCATAATATTGATACACTATAATATGACTTAATATTTTGCTTTAACAAAACTTAATTAATCCTTGTAAAACCATTGAGTATAAATAATAATAAATTATCAAAGCAAATATTATAAATGAGACACTGTAAATAGATTAAACTTTTTAATTATAAATTTAATATACTGTATTTGATATTTGACTTTTTATAATATTTGTATCGTGCGCAATGATCTTCTTAGTTTGAATTATAATTTTATTTTTAATAATATATATATATATATATATATATATATATATATATATATATATATATATATATATATTATAAATTTTTTTAAAAATATAATTGAAGACGTGGGAGCAAAAACCAGACAGCTCCATTTTTTACAATTTTTCAGGACGAGAAAAAAACACTTTTAAAAATACTTCTTATCATTGGAATGTTGTCAAATTAATTTATTATGCTAGGATTACATTCCTTTACCACTACACATATTTATTGGTAATCAAAATAGTTTTGTTTATAAGGAAAAAAATAAAATAAAGTGGAGCTACCTTGTTTTTGCACCTGAATTGCAAATGGAGCTATCTGGTTATTACACCTAACACTTATATAACTATGCTGATAAGGTAAACCAAATAAAAAAAATTATTATATAAGACAGAAATTAGTTTAATTAATTATTATCTTGTACAATATTGGGTTTAATTGTTGACATCTTTTACAAAAGGGTTAATTGCTATCACTTCCTTCAATCTCTCTTACATCGTTATTATTCTTTTGATTTAAGCGTTCAGTCAGTGTTGAATAAAACCATTGGCAGTCCGGAGGTACATATTTTTTTGCAAGCTGAAGAACATCCTTTAGTTTGTTTGGCTGTAGTCCTAATGGTCCTCGATACAACTTTTTATTTGAGTCCGGTAAAGATAACACCTCTCCTTTTTCTTTTTCAAGAATAAAAGATTCTTTAATCAGAGATGCAGAAGAAGTTCCACATATTAATGCATTATTGTTGTATTCCACATGCCTATATTTCGATATACCAAATTTAACCCCTCTGTTGGCATTACGTTTCTTTCTTAGGTTGGGTTCATTTTGTTCATATATATCGTTACTTGTAGCGTACACTTGAGCGATGGGTTTAAAATGGTTTGTAAAATGATTACTATAATCTAAGAACATGTCTTGCTTTGTATCAATAACAACAAACTTTGTTGAGGTGCATTGTATAATATGATGATAATCTTTAGGCACAAATAAGTTCTCTTTCTTTCTTCTTACCTTTTCAATGTTTCCAAAAGTCCTGTCGCAGGGAAGGTAACTATGGCCAGGTTCAGGATAACGATGAATAATTTTATCAAATTTTTTTAAACCTTTGACAAGGGTGTAAAAATAGTGCAGCAAGGCATAGTTCTTATTCTGTGCGGAACAGTTATCAGAAAATATGTACAAAGTTTTTACCTGTCTTGTTACCTCATTTTCAATAAAATGATTGACCATACTTATCACCTCGTTTTGACCTTTACTACCAGTAGTTTCATCGTACAGGTAACAAAATGATCGACCCAGTTTTGCAGAACAAATCGTAAAATTAAAAACCCAAAGTTGTCTTTTATAAAATACATCTCCACTGGAGATGGCTGGTAAAGGCATGTTTTGCTGAAAATCAAAAGACAATGTTTCAACTGTATCATCCTTTTCTGCTTCAGCTATCTTCAATTTTAACTCCTTATAAAACTCTTCACTTTTTAGTAAATGCAAATCTTTCCTAGTTTTTAGATCTACTAACAATGTTGGGTCCTTTTCTACCTTCATTTGGTTTTCTAACATGTCACATTGCTGGCATGTATCTGATCTAGGTGTACCAAAAGATAGTTTATATTTGCTTAAGAAATGACGGCGATAATAATCATATGTAACCTTTGGATTACAATTTTCACCATTTTGAAGTTTGATAAATACATCATGTTCATATTTTTCTAAGAATAGCATGTGTAGTCTTTTAATATTTAAATCAGGTGATAAGTACCGGACATTATCATTTTTTGCACGACTGTAATGCGATTTTTCACTTGGAATGCTCTGTATGTGTTCATCAATAGTATTTATCAAATCCTGTGCGATTTTGTTTGGCCTGTTGTCATGCTTTCCACGATTTTCAGTAGGGAAATGGTTTTCTTGTTGTATGCACATAGCAATACGTTCAACTCTAGCCTTGCCGATTCCGTGTAATGAACAAAATGCTTTCTTGCAAACAGTGGTTTGAAAATCACCTAATTTAATTTTGTATTCACATGAGTAGGCACGGTTTTTTCCTAAGCCTGTTTTAGGCCTACGCCTTTCAATTTTTTTAATAGTTATCAAACCACCTAAATAAGTGTCTTGTTTTTCTTTTTCACATGATTTGTTAAAATTATCAATAACATTATCCTTTATATTTTGAGGAATCTTATCAAAACAATGAAATTTACATTGACAGTTTGTTCCTGTAATTCGTGCAGGTCTGTTTTTGCCAGATTTTGTTGTAAATTCCTGGCCACTAGCCTTTTTTTTTTTTTTTCAATATTTCTCTTCCATGTTGATTCGTCTCTTTTACGCTTTTTACCCACGTTTTTGTTGCTTAGGCCTACATTATTATTTAAAGGCATTACCTCTGGTCCGTTGGATGTTGTTGGAGTGTCCGTTATTACTGATGTGCTAGGCCTATGGCAATTAAGTAAGCAGCTAGCCTGATCTGGTTCAGGAGTTCCAGGCACAAAATCAGACTCACTATTAGTTTCTAAATAATCTGGAATGTAATATGGGTCGGAATCCGTATTATCACTGTCTATATGAAACATAATAACTTAGTTTACAAAAACACACTAAACAAAGATTGAACAGTAAAACTAGTAAAATAATATTAAACAGAGCTTATAAAATACAATGGCAAGTCGTTTATACAAACATAACCTCACAATAGACATTACATTGCATTGAAATAAAGCCAGCTGGTTGGCAGACTGATGCAACATATACAAGTGCTGCAATCAAGTGGCCAATTGACAAACTACTTTGGTGCAAGAACAAGGTAGCTCCTGGAGCTGTATGGTTCTTGCACACTTTTACATCGCATTAAAACCCAGACAGCTCCTTTTGGCTTATAATTGCATTGCTATTGCTTGGAATTGTCTGGTTATTGCACCAAACTGTAGAGTATTTTTTTCTGTTTCTAGCCATATGGAAAAGTCAATATTGATAAAAAATGGAGTTGTCTGGTTTTTGCTCCCACGTCTTCAATTTTTATAAATACTTAATAATAGTATAATTCATATCCATTTTGAAATAGTTTTCAAAAACATGTGACATCATTTAACATATTATATCATTTAAATAATAATTAATTATTTTTAAATAATAAAAATTAACTTATTTAAAAATAATTATATTAACTTTAAAAATGGATTAATTATTAAATTTCATTTAATCTCCTAAACCCCAGGGGAATAATTATTTTTTCTTAAGTAAAACCCAGTATCCTTTTAAAAGGACATTATCCCATACTACCTTTGAACCCAGAAAAAATAGAGATATTCTTTGGTAAAACCCAGTGTCCTTTTAAAAGTACATTGCCTTTTACTGCAGTAAGACCCAGAACATTTTTACGGTATGAATTTTGAATTTTTCAACTGGAATGTGTTTACATAGGTTGTTTGTGTATAGGAAAAATATTTCTGAAAATATATCTCATTTTTTTGTTGGTTTTTCTGATGTACTTTTAAAAGTACATCGGGTTATAGCTAGGTGTTGAATAGAAAATAAATACAATCTTAATAAAACACAAGTTTTAATAGTTTCACTACATTATTTATGAAATTCAGCAAAACAGTTTCTATCAGCTGTAAGGCACAAATAAAGTTCACAACGCAAACAGTACACAGAAGTCTTTTTTGAGCATTTAGGCTTTCGGCATCTCTGTTGCTTCCCTCCACTGATTGATGGCAAGTGATTGCCATGTGACCTGAAACGAGGCGATGGCAGGCTCTTGGTACATTTTTTCTTAGCCGGGGTTTCGGCGTCTACTTCATCTTCTGGTAGCCAATCCGAATCTTCACTCTCTGAAGCGATTGCACTGCTTTCAATTAAGTACTCTCCGTAATCAAGTTTATATTTCCGCAATTGTGGTACGTTTTTCAGTGGGGTGCCAGATGCTACCTCATTTTCTCGATAACATAGCCAAGCATTACTAACAGCCAAGTCAAGAAAGTGTAAAATAGTTCGGGTAGTCCATTTCCTGGTTCTTTGCCTTGAAGGGCAGTACGACAGCATACGGTCTGCTAAATCGACCCCGCCCATATTACTATTGTAAGCCTTTATTACATTTGGTTGAGGGACCATCATATATTTTTTGTCAACTTTTGACCATCTACGAACTTCATTCAGAGTCTCTTTAGCATCATTTGATGATAACATTGTAACAGCTTTGTTATCTTGCCATTTCAAAATGCACAAATTTCTATCTTCAGTTACTTTGTAGTCTAATGCTCCACGGCCCAATTTTTCCATTTCCCTGTCAGATTTTAAAGGGTCATCTGGAATTCTGTTCTTCATTACTGTAGAAGTTGATCTGAAGCCACGAGATAATTGTTCATTTGCCAATCTGAAAGTTGTAAAATACCTGTCGAAATAAATTATGTGGCCAGGTACTAAGCTACGAGTCAATGCAAGTATCGCACTTTCACACAATGTAAAGCCATCATGTTTTTCATTTGGAAATGTGTTGGCTCCTTGATATATTTCAAAATCACAGACAATACCATTAGGGTTAGCCAAGACAAATGCTTTCAATCCAACTGGATTGGGTTTATTAGGTACATATTGTCTTAATGAACTTTGGCCACTGAAAGGGATCATCATTTCGTCTATACTTACATGTTGACTTCTAGGCTGCATTAAGCAACCTGCACGGACCCTATCGATTAATGGCTTAACTTTCCACAATCGGTCACATTTTTTCATTTCATCAGTTATGTCCTGATCAAACACCAATTTAAGAGACCTTCTAATTGTTAAATACTTTTCTCTTGATATAGAGTGAGCGATTAATGGTACTTTGAATTTCCGCATCCAGTACATACGGAGCTGCGGGTACTGCAGTGTTGACATTACAAATGTCGCTCCAAGCCAAATTTTGAATTCTTGTAGGGTAAGAAGTATCTTACCTGTTGTTTGAACATGAGTTTGATTTGTCTTATCTACAATCAACTGAAAAGGTTCTTCATCCAAATATTGTTCAATATACTTAAATGAATCCCATCCCATAGATTCAGCTGGAAGGTATGTTGGACTTGATAGTTGTATTGGCTCAGGTTTGAAATCAGCATCAATCCATATTTGTTTTACTTCTTTATCTTTTTTCTTCTTTTTACTTTGGTTTTTTTTACCTACTACATCAGGATTATCTCCATTTTTCTTTTTACCTCGTTTGCTTTTAGCTGTAGCATCTTTCCTTGTACCTGTGGCTTCACTGTTGGCCGATTGTTCCGCACCAGGGACCGCACGAGCAGGGCGGGGTTTCTGAAAATAAAAGTAACTTTGTAATTTCCTTGTGAATTAGTAGTACAAATCATAACTAGTCTCCAAAATAATTTTATTTTCAGTGACAGAACGGTAAATGGTTGTTTTCCAGACTCCAGCTGGGTTTGAAATTAGTCACTGTCAGGGCATAATCATGTAAACATATTTAGAAGGCTATAGCTTAATAATTTAGAATAATTTATACAATAAGTCCTTTGCTAATGTTATCCAGGGGATTTATAATTACCTAGGCCTATTTGTATATAAAATTATTTCCTGTAGCAGAAACACATCTCTTTAGTAGGATGAAACACCTTAAAACCCCTTTTTATTAAGAATATAGCCTAATTAATATGATTTACTCACCAATACTTTACGTTTTTTCTTTTTACTGGTACTTGGTTCATCTGGCTCATATTCGCTGTCCGCTTCAGGCTCATAGTCGGGGTCTTGGTCCGTGTCATCACTGGCATTTTCTAATAAATGAGACCATCCTCCCTTTCTAAATTCATCAGCCTTATCATCATCATTAATTTCTTCTTGTATTTGTTGTTTTGCAGCCTCTACAATATCCCCTTCATTATCGTCTTCACCGTCAGATATTTCTATATCTGACTGATCCAGCTGTGCTAGGATATCGTTGTCCGATCGCACTGAAAGAAATTAAACCATTATATTCATTATACTTAATGTAAGTACCTAGTGTCCTTTTAAAAGAACACCATATTTTTCCCCTAGTTGGAACTATTACCTGATGTGCTTTTAAAAGGACACTATACTTGGTCATTACATTACACTGTTAAAAAGGACCATACCAGTCACATGATAGCTCACGACATTACTGAGGTACATTTACTAAACAAACATATGTTTACATCTGGTAAATAACAATTTTATAGTACTTACATATAGGTTTGAAAAGCCTCCGTTCTTTCCGTGGTGATTCCATTTTTCATAACCTCCAAACGAAAGTGAAGAAGAAGAAATCCAAACACCAGTTGCTAGGAAACATGCCAGGCTGTAACCAGAGTAGCCAACCTTGGGTATGGAAATTCCCTAATTTAAATGAAGATTAAAGGAAAAATTTGTCCTTTCAAAAGGACAGTGGGTTTTAACTTCAAATAGGTCATTTTTTCCACTGGGTCTTTGGGCAGTATGAGATGCTGTCTTTTTAAAAGGACACTGGGGTATACTTCAGAAAATAGCAAATTTCCCCTGGGTTTTACAGCAGTATAGGGTTCTGTCCTTTTAAAAGGACACCAGGTTTTAGGAGGTTAAAATCTTTATAATTTCAGAACAAACAACTTACTTATTTAGTATTGAGGGCGTTTTGAGAGATTGTGAAGCTCTGTGCCTTTTCGGAGGACCAACTAACATCCACGTTAGTAGAAGAAACACTACAAAAGACTTTACTACGAACGATCACAGGGAGATGCGTTTTATAAGTAGGAAGTAATCAAAAGGAACCAACTGAACCTTTAGAGGAGATAATACATATCTTGGAGCGAAGAACTGAGAAGATGAGAGATGAGATGACCGTAGAGATGGATCCACCAGGCCTGGGATGTCGATGTTGTTCAGCGGTCAGTTTGGATCACAACACAACACTGTTTAGAGTTTACTTTGAATAAAATGCTGAGTAGATTGAGAGAAGCTAGATTGAGAAACAAAAAAGATCACTGGTTAATGAGACAAACATTAAACACTGTGAGAGAGGGTCATGGCAATCGCGACGCGAGATCCGAGCGAACCGTTCCGCATAGCATCATGAGTTCAACTGGTCTTTTAAATTTAGGTAGACGGGGTTCACACCACCGGTTACAAGGGTTAGACAATGTCACCTGATATTTTACTTTTGGCAAGTGCATGTGCATAGAGGCCAGTAATATTATTTAAATTTCAATATAGTAACAGGGAATATGTTATGAGTATGTGAGTAACAATTTATGCTTAAGAGATTATAAAAACAGATAAGAAGAACAAACTATTAAATTACTTAATTATGAATTACAATTAACTCTATGTACAATATCTAATACTAAGGACGGAACATTACTTCTTCATGGTGTTGGGAAGTACTCTTTGACTTCCTGTTCTATAAAATATAAACATATATATATATATATATATATATATATATATATATATATATATATATATAAAACAAATAAATATATATGTATATATATTAATTTTATTATTTTAAATAGTTACTAAATTAATAATTACAAATTTATAAACATTAAAAATAAATCTGTTATGTTTAAATACTTATTTTAAATTTTTATAAATAACATTTAATTTAATTTTTAATATTATAATATAATTTATCTATTTACAATATTCATTATATTTTAAATAAAAACCGGTTATTATAACATTTAATATCATGAATATTGCAAAAAATGTACTTTTTAGTAAAACATATATTTATAATATAAATAATGACTAAATTACAAAACCATTATTATTTGTAATAATTTTATTTAATGTCACTAAATTTGTTCCTTTTAAATTTGTATTACTTTGTTGAGGGAAATTAAGGTAATAAATTACAGTAATTTTTAATTGATTTAAATTATTATAAATTGTTATATAAATATATTAATATAATTAATTTGTAGTAAAACTATTTATTTTTTTTTATTTATTTTGATTTCAATCAATACACTTATAATAAAATATAATTAAAAACATTTTATGATAAAAATTTAGAATTTTCATTAATTAATATT